>JAOANR010000006.1:9739010-10001282 GCA_030278955.1 Hygrophila difformis
GGAAGGAAGAAGGGAAAAAGAGTTACGATATGATTGTTGTATCATCGATGGGTTGCAAAATATTTCCAATGTTGTATTCTATCTCTGCAGTCTGCTCCCACCCCCCACCCACCCCACCCCATAAGTGATGGGGGTGGATGATGTGTTGTACACACATGAGCTTCCTATGTCTCTTTGTCTGTATCCCATAATATGAAAACTATTCCAGCTTGACTTTGTCTTGTAGAAAAATGTTATATCAATGGTTATATTTTGTGTTCCTCAGTGTCTCCCTACAAACGCTACTTTGGTGGAAGTACACTGCCATTTACAGCAGCTTGCGCTTCTTGTGGTTCTACTGGCATAACCATGATGACCTAAGTATTTATTTTTTTGGCTGACGCAGGCTTAGAAAGGCCAACAAAGGGGTGTGGTTAGAGCTGTAAACGAGCCGAACCGAACCGAACTTCAAGTGTTTGACCTCTGTTCGTTAAGCTTAACGAACGAACACGAACCGAGTAAAAAATCTTAACGAGCCAATTTTCATGTTTGAGCTCTGTTCGTTTAACCTTACGAACGAGCTAATAACGAACGAACACGAGCCTTATCGAGCTCAGTTAACGAATCATTTATTTTATTAATAAATTTATTTGTTTTAGAATTAAATTAGGTGTGAAAATGTAATGTATATTGTAATATAATTTATGAGAGAAATGTGAAATAAATAGAAATGGAAAATGGAAAGAACAACTAGATAAAATTTTTATTTTTTTTATAATATACTTCCTCCGTTTTTTAAAGATAGCTATGGACCCACTCAGCACGCAGTCCAATGCACATTTTAAACCATTAATAATTCAAATTCGGTACATGTAAAAATTCTAAAAGTTCGATATTTAAAATCTACAAGACGAGACGAATCTAACAAGATCACACTTGGCTATATTTTAACTTGTATAACCATGAGAAAATTTTAAGTCAAAGTATATAAGTGAACAGTACCCATTAGTCAACAGTAGCTAACAAAAAAAAAACGGAGGAAGTATATTCTATTAGAAAAGAATTCCGAACTGTTCGCGAATTTATCGAACGAACACACAAACCAAATTATGTGTTTGAGCTCGGTTCGTTTAACTTACCGAACGAGCTGTTAACGAACGAACACGTGTCGAAACGAGCTCAGCTCACGAACTGTTTGTTCTATTTACAGCTCTAGGTGTGGTAGTCCAACAAATTATAAATGATAAATGGGAGAAATAGAAGCCGAATAATTTTTTTTTTTTTTTTTTGGTGGGGGGTGGGGGGAATTAATGATCATTGATTTGGTGTATCTATTCCGATTTTAGTTTTAAAGATGGGGCGTGTTTGCGATTTACTTGTTTCTGTATTTAACTATTGCGGGTCATTGCCATTAATAATAAGAGATTCGGAATCTAATCTGGTGCCAGCAATAAATTTGAGTTGATAATAACTAATCTCAGCTAAAATTCGTTAAACAGAATAATTGTATCCCAGCAGTGTAGATGGATTTTCTGTGGTGTGGGCTGTTTGTTAAGACTTGAAAGAAGAGTGGAAGAACGGTGAGCTATTCTGTTCATTTCCAACCACACTCGGCCAGAGAAATGGAATTAAGTGAAAAAAAAAAAAAAAAAAACAACTGCACTTCAGTTAGTCAAAACTGGAGAAACAATCAAATTGTCTGGCATTGAATTTGAAGTTAGTTAAAAATCACCAGAGGTGATTTTTTTTTTTTTTTGGGCCATATGCAAAAAATTTAAATATTCTTTGTTACTTAGTGTAGTATTATAAAGTTACTATTAATTTTTCTTTATTTTATATTTATTGTATAAATTTGAAATCATAAAGTTGAAAAATTTATAGAAATACACGAAACAAAAACACTTCGAAAGTATATTCAAAACATGCTTTATATTTTGGAGTAGGAATTTAATATGTAAAAAATTAATTAATGATTAATAGTAATGTAGCATATCATCAATTAATGAATTGAAACATTGGAGTCATCTCCCTCCAGTCAAGTCCAGTCCCCATTCTCTCCTCCGCTTTACATTATGGAGTATAAGTACTAACAAAAGAATATGCATGTTAGAAACTACAATCTTCATCTATTCACATATCTTAAACAAAAAAACACAGAAACAACACAATGTTTTTTTCGTTAATGAGTAATCATTAATGATTAAATCGTGAACCAGCTGCTAGGTAGATTGGGTGGCTGATGGATCCATCTTTTGATCTTCATTCTGGTCCACCTCCAGCGCCCGCCTTGGTGCTGAGAAGCGGTTGCAATGCCTTTACGACAATGGTCATGTTTGGTCGGAAGTCTGCTTCATACTGCACACATAGTGCTGCAACCGCCGCAAGCTGACATACACAACCCCAAACTCAACAGACATTGACACTCATACATCATCATCATCATCATCATATACAGGAAGATTAAGGTGACATTTGAGTACAAATATGTGTATTATGTTAGGGGTGGGCAAAAAATTCGAACCGATTCGCTGAACCGCCAAATCGAATCGAAATCGAACCGAATTTTCGGTTAACCGAGGACCCCGGTTCAAATACAAATACTTCATTTAAGTATTTGCCCGGTTCAAATACAAATACAAATACTTTAATTTTTTTCCCCGATTAATCGAACCGAACCGAATATATTTATAGTGTTTTAAAAATTATATATTGTATATATTATACATATTTGATGGTATATAATTATATATTAATAATATATTTCATTATTTATTAAATTATTTAAATATACAATAAAATAAATATTAGAAAGTAAAGATAATAAAAAAAAAAGACGTCCTATCTTGATTTTTTACCCTTAAGAATACTCAATATTGAAATAGACACTACACTAAGATGTTTCAAATATATTAATATATTTTTGATAACACTAGAAGGAACCACCGAAATCGAGAGTTATATGATTTTTTTTTTATTGTATTGTAATAACCTCAAAAATAAACCTGCAAAGGTTAAGAATTAAGATCTGAATATTTGATTATAAAGTTTAATAGGCTTAGACAAATATTCGAACCGAATCGTTTAACCGCTGAATCGAATTGAAACCGAACCCCCGGTTAACCGAGGAGTCCGGTTACAAATACAAATACTTCATCTAAGTATTTGCCCGGTTCAAATACAAATACAAATACCTGAAAAACTCCGGGTAACCGAACCGTGCCCACCCCTATATTATGTTATATATGAATTAGTTCGTTGGTTGATTACCTTGGCAATGGCCTTTGGGGGATAATCATTATTCAGTTTTGGGTCCACACATTGCTTTACTTTGTCTTCACTTAATCTGGGAGTTGCCTGCTCCACAGGACATTAAAGTACAGGAGGCAGAGTTGTTAATCAACATCTATCTATCCATCAATATCTATATCTATATATTGAATGAGGTAAAGGCAGAGGTAGATAGGCAGATTAATGGAAATGGAGTACCAACCCAGGTGACGAGACTCTGCTGGCCCTTGGGCATGGTATGATCCACGGGCTTTCTCCCTGTCAGCAGTTCTAACAGCACCACTCCAAAGCTATACACATCACTTTTAAGCGTTATTTGCCCCGTCATTGCATACCTATATATGCATAGTATATCATTATTAATGCTTTCACTCATGTTTGATGCAAGCATACACATGTGTGCTTATGATGGTAAAGCTACTACTTACTCTGGAGCATGGTACCCAAATGTTCCCAGGACTCTAGTGGAATGCAGTCGTGCTGCTGTGTCGGAGCCCTGATTCGCCAAGCTGAAATCAGCAAGCTTGGACACATAATCGTCGAAAAGTAGGACGTTGGTGGATCTAATGTCACGGTGCACCACAGGAGGCTGAGATTTCTCGTGCAGAAATTCAAGCCCTTTTGCTGCACCGTGAGCAATCTTCACTCTTTCACTCCACGACAGAACCGGACCAGGTTCTGCACCTTGCACCCCTTTCCTTCCTGCATCAATTTTGCATCACTAAAGTCACATATCTATACATATATTCATCTACTTACCTACCTTCTGCATATCCACAGATAATGTGTTAACCATAACGAAAGTGATACCATGTAAGACGTCGTGTAGGGAGCCCATTGTGGCATATTCAAATGCCAGGACTCGGTTGTTAGGCTCCAGGCAGTATCCAATCAACTCCACAAAATGTGGGTGCTTAAGGCGTGAAAGGGTGGAAACCTGAGCTTCAAAGTCAGCAGATTCGGCCTCTGAACTGGAATCGAGCTTCTTGAGAGCTACTTGGCGGCCATTGCTCAATGTTGCACGGTAGACACGGCCATAAGAGCCTTCCCCGATGAGAGAATTAGATCCAAAATTATCGGTCAATCTATTAAGTTCATCAAGAGAGAGCGCTGGAACCTCAATGGGCAAAGCTTTCTGAGGAGCTCCACTTCTTGCAGGACCTCCCCTTGGCTCTCCACTTCCTCTTACACTGCCTATTGACATTTTGAGTTTTGAGGTAATATATGGAAATGGGAAAAAGGGAAGGGTTGAGGAAAGGAAAAGAAACGGGAAGATATGATGACATGATATGGTATAATCATCATGTAATTAATTTGAATGTACCTGAAACGTGGGAGGAGTGATGTGCCGCAGAATTGGGGCCGCCTGGGGCGGTGCTGGTGCCTTGGTTTGGGGGGAGACCGTTATTAAGATCCTCTTCTCCACTTCCACAGCAAGCCATTCTTCAATCTTAGCTTTTGGATGCAGAGAATCAGCTCGTAACCTAATTAATTAGATTCTAATAATTTCTTTCTTAAATCCAATCTGCGTGCACTACGTACTAGATCGATGGATGAATGGATGGATAGATCACAATCTGCAGATATATATATATACGTACATATATATGCACACACATATTTGTGAAGGGAAATCAGGCAATTAAGGATTGAGGAAATACATATTGAGATAGAAATTAATTCATGATGAAGGTAGGGAAGCATGTGATATTGCCATGCTTATAAATCTAGGAAAAGAATCTCATGATCCTTATGTACACAATACAATACTGGTGGGATTGCAAAACGCCACCATTTATATGATGACAGTAATAATAATAATAATAATAATAATAATAATAATAGCACTTCCAATTCCAAACCCAACATCCCATGAAAGGGTTGATGATCGAAAACGTATGAATACAAGGAAGGAGAAGAAAAGCAATGGAACCTGTAATGAAATAATTAATGACGAAGGCAGCAGCCTGTAGGTGGGGCAGAAAGGAGAGATCCAAACAAGGACCGCATTGAATGAAAGATGGGAAGCTGTTTCTACATCTGCAATTCTGAAATCTGCATTCCGTACGCACAATATTTTATGGAAATGGAAAATGCGAGACGGAATATGGGAGAATCAGTGAAATGGAAGGAAGAAGGGATGGGTGGGTGGATTATGGATGGAGGGTACATAAATGAACCACCTTTTTATTATTGTTGTTGTTGGTTTACAAATTACAACAATAATCACACCCCCAATAGTATATTTCTATAAAATAAAATAGCAGGACAGAAATATAAATTACTACAGTACTACTATATGAAGTATTATCTTCATTCATAATAATTCATAAAATGTTGAAACCTGGGAAGTTCCCCTTTAAACTCATGCTCTCCACTTCTTGTCCTGCTTTTGCCTTTCTGGGAGATCACAACACCACAAAAACACTACAACACTACACTAGTCATTCAGAGGCATAGAAACTGCACTGTGAAATTCAACTACAGGCAAACTCAAGAAACTCAACTTCAGCTATCAGAAATACATCAGATTCAACCGAAAGCTTTTAAAAGTGGCAGAAGCCTGCCTTTTCAGTTATCTTCTCCTCATTCATTATAAATAATAGTAATACTGTATCAACAGGCCGGGCATTCATTATTTGGCTAAAATGGTAACAATCAAGCACAAAACAAACAAGAAAAATGCTGCTTATCTACACAGCCACCAATACGGATGCCTTGCTTCTTGTTTCATTACAAATAGCACATGCCCTTATGTCTTTATGCCCTGGCCGCTACAATATTTAGGATTCAGCCGCAACAGATTCCAGTTCCACCAACACAAGCCTAAACAACAGAATTAGAGCCACTTTTTCAGGAACCACAAGCTTCATGGACAGACAGACAAGAGTTCAGAGCTAGCCCAGTGACAATTGAGCTGAGCTACAACATCATAATTCTTGTGGTATCCTCTCTCAATTGCAAATAATCAGTTCAGCCTCCTCCTCCTAGGAGGGCGAGAGTCTCCACTGTCCACATCTGAAATCCTAGAGGCATCATATCTTCTTCTGGAGGATGAAGTAGAGAGGGACACTGTGGACTCAGTCTCCACAGCATTATCCACTGTCTGACTCTCTGAATTCATAACTGCCGCAATGCTAGACAAGGAATCCCTATCCTCAAAAGTCGGAACTGAACTTTGACCCCGACCCTGATCACCATTTACTAGTATAGGACCAGGACCAGGGTTCTCATAAAAGGCATCAATCAACCTTGTAGCATCGGAATTCTCATGCTCAGGACCAGCATTTATTGCAGATGCCACATTTGCTGTTCGATAAGAATTTGATCTACCATACAGCAATGAAGAAAGCCAGCGACTGTCCCTCGCCTCATGATTGGGAGAGTCCCTCTCCCTCGAGTCGGGATTGGGAGAACTCCTCTCCCTTGATTCGATCCCATCAAGGGATGAAACCACCTGAGTCCTTTCTCTACGCAGTCCTCTAGAAGACAGAATTCGGCTGAGCAATGCATTGGTCCTCTCTGGTGACTCGCCAGGACCATCAGAATTACGAGATTGGGTTTGGGTCGTGTCCCCCCAACTCAAATCAAATGTGCTCCCCAGGCGCCTGATCATTTCCTCCATTGGGATAGAAAACGCAGCCCTATGAATAGCTTGCCTCCAACTCTCAACTCGGCGTGCTTGGGGCCTTTGAGGAATCTTCAGAGTAGAATTCATGACTGGCTCACGTGCACTATCGCCACGACCATAAATTGGGGTGACATTTTTAACGGTGACCTCTCCCTTGCAAACAGGACATTCCTTGGCATCTGAATGATGGTGTAACCAGCGGTACAGACATGGCCAGCAAAACAAGTGGCCGCAACAAGTGACAACCGGTTCCCTTGCCCAATCCAAGCATATATTGCAATCAAAGAAACTCCCATCATCACCATTATTTTTCCCACTATCCTTCTTTTTGCCCTGTGCCTCATCTTCCTTGTGACCAGGTCCATTCTCACAGCTTTTAGGCACCTCTTCAGTAGGAGTAGGGTTTAATGCTTCCTCGGAAGCAACACTACCTTCACCAAAATTTGGTGCATCACCACCAATCATTTCCAGTGCAAGGTTTAGTGTTTCTGGGGGAATTGGAAGCCTCCACAGTGACCTCCACCGATGATGATGGTGGCTGAACCCAACACCATTAACTCTACGAGGATTCTGCAACCATTCCTCCAAGTTAATGGCATCGTCAAAAGGGTCGGATGCTGGGTCATTACCATCATTCAAATTATCAACAGGTCCTAAATTGAGATCAAGGTTCATCGCACTAGAGTCCTCGTCCGCCATAGAGTAATTCTTCACTAGTACCAAAAAGTCCCTCACAGACAACGCCCACCGAAATCTTAAAGCTGAAGAAATAAACAGAGGGAAAAAAAAATCCCCAATTACAATAAATTTTCAAGAAAAATAAATACCCACAAGCCAAAACTGCAGCTGGTCATGGGAGGAATATTAAACCCTAGCGTTCCAGATTATTTAAACCAATCGAGAATCCAATATTTCAATACAGAAAGAGGGCAAAGCAAATTAAACGAAATTAACATCTAAGAATAAATCTAATCGCTAACATAAACACGAAAGGAGCATCTACCAACACGAGGGGGCTACAAACACTACAGCACCCTATAAATTGAGGGGACCCATCTATATTCTATATCCATACCGTGACAGAACAGACAAAGATTAAAAATTGGTGATGCAAAAGCAAAACTACCACAAAGATACAAAGGAAGGAAGTTACCTCAAGGAAAAGATGACAATTTAGAGTGAGAACGATTGAGGCGAGGCTCTAGGAACACGGAGACGGGGATTGGTGTAGATGTCATTTGATCCTCGAAACAGAATTCCTTCCTCAAGAACAATCCCACAATAGTTTGCAGTAAGAATAGGGATCTGGGTTGCAGTGATTTGAGGTTGGGGAAGGATGAAATAAGAAAAAAATTTGGAGATTGAGCTGCAGAAACGAAAAGAGGGATAAAAGGAAAAAGATTTGGGGAGGAGAGAGGGGTGGGGAGAAGTATACTACTACTAACATAAAAGAAGTTGGGACTGTGGGGGGTGGGAAGCGGTGCTGTGCTGAATGCTGATCTCGGTGCAGCTGCACACCGCATTGCTGCCACGTCATCACAGCGAACTCAGATATGGGCCCACCGATTCAATTTTGGGCTTCTCCTCGTTATGGGCCTCCACCTCCCTTCCAGCCCACTACACGTGTTATCTACCAGTCATGTCAACTTTCTTTGAGCTGTTCTTTTCAATTTATTTGTAAGATTATGTTTTAATTCGAGATTTTTCTTGGCGTCTTCGTTTGAAATGGGCAAATTGCTTCCACAACACACTTTGTGAAATTGTTGTAATTGAAAATTTTCGTGGCAATTGCCAAGGAATCATATCATAGATAACACATAGTATGATCGTTTCCCGTTTCCCACAGAACAGATGAAACTGAAAATGCATGATGAAAACGACAATTAATAATTAACAACAACAACAATTAAGGTGGTGAAGATGCATATAATTAATTAACTAGCTTCCATTGACCCTCCTGCAATTAGCTCTGATCTGCCCACTTGCATTATTACCCGTCAACGGACTGATATTTCCCATGTTTATCATAGACTGGGCAAAGCTCTCAAAAAAGGCAGTCTGGTTGCTGCTGAACTGGTTGACAATGGGTATTGTGGCCGCCCCTGATGTCGAAAACAATTCCTGATCGGACTGGAGCAGCCCCTGATTCACCTGCAGGTTGGAGAAATAGTTGCTGTCGAAAGCATCCGGAGTCGTGGGGTCCAGATTCGCCACTACGAATCCGCTTCCATTCTGGGGGCAAATCTGCCTCAGGCGAGCTAGATACGTCGTGTTCAGAGTCGGATCCGGGTTGCCTGTACCGCTGAAATTGTACAGCCGGTTGCCGAACAGTCGGCACTGTGCACGCCCAAATGTGTGCGCACCTGCACTTGGTTACAATATACGGAGTAGTAATTAATAGTGCCTTAGCCATGAAAATTGCTAGTACTACTAATTAAGAAGCTTTTGTATTTTCTATTACCTGATAATGCTACGAGATCATTGACATTAAGGCCGACGGCAGCAAACTTAGCTGTGAGATTGCTCAGGTTTTCGAAGGGTGCTGGAATGGAAGAATTGGCTTGTGCTTGGTTGGCTGTTGTGCTATCCCTTCTTCCCAACTCTACACTCCATGATGGACCTCCTGCCTGCAGTATCAATTAATTAAACCAATGACATTCCAAATGCAATATCATTCATCTCACAATTTTTTTTTTGGTAACTAATTATATCTTTTATTACGTGATCATTAAGTTGATAGTTAACACACACACGTCAACAATGTTAATTATATACTCTACTTTTGAAAGGGTTTTGCTCCAACTTAACACCAATTAGAAAAGTATTTGCTTGACCACACAGTTCAATTCTTTTTTTGTAATTTGACTGAGTAAAGACATAATCGTCTCTAATACTCCCTCCGTTTGGAAATAATAGTTACATTTGCATAGTTGTTACTATTCACTGAGTAATTGTGATTCAAATTTTTAACACAGTTATACAAGATAAAACATAGTCAAGTGGGATCTTGTTAGATTTATAATTTTTACTTTTACACAATTTGAGATATGAAGCGTTAAAAATGTGCATTGGATAACGTGAAACGCAGGAATGTTATAATTTTTAAAAAACGGAGGAAGTATATACTATAACTCTACTCTGATTACTTTGTGTGTTTGTTTCAAACTTGTAAGTTGATTGTCGAAGATATATATAGGAGTGAAAATTAAACTGCTGACCAAAGAAACCGAGGATTGAGCAGCAAGGGCTAAAATATCTGCACAGGACACAACGCCGGGGCACGCACTCTCCACAGCAGCCTTGATGTTGTCCACCACATCAAACCCTCGAGTCGAGTTTGTGTTCGGAGCTGCATCCTTTTCACTCTGTATTATTGTTCCGTTGTTATCCAACAAGATCGATGCATCGCAACCCTAATCATATATATATATATATATATATATCACCAATAAGAATTAACAACATATATAGTTGATAGATAACAAATACTGTACTAGAATTCGTTGGAATTGAAATTATTACAGTATTAGCTAGTGAGTGAAAGTAACTAATTACCTGAACAAAGCAGTCGTGAAAATGGAGACGAATAAGGCTAGCGCCGATCCGGGGATCAGACTGCAAAGCCTGCTGGATTACTGTAGTGACGATGGCGGAGACATTAGGGCATGTAGAATTGTAAAACGTCGAACTTAATAGTTGAGCTTGAGGCAGAGATGGAAATAGGAGGACGAGGAGGACGCCACAAAACACTACTAGGGTTTTGGAAACCATCATTATTAAGCTCGAATGATGAAAAACAAATGATTATATTTTCTTAATTGGGGATGATTACTGCATATATGGGGACGTATATATATAGGGAAGAAAAGGATGTGTGTTTTGGATGTCAAAGAGTGAGTAATTAGTCACATTAACCGCGTTTCTTGCATGGTGAATGAATTTAATTTGATGAATATATGCAAGCTAAGCAAACAATCTTGCAGGCATTTTCTGGTGATCGATTATACGTCACATTGTTATGATTAACCATATAATATAGTAATACAGTGTAATAATAGTAATTACTAGTAGTAATTAAGACTCTGTCAGTCATCTAGATTGGTCTAATAATTGAAGGAAATTTTGAAAATGGAAGTGCATGCGATTAATTTATCTATAGTTATATATACTCTTCCTTGTTCCTTAAACAATTTATACCAAGTCAAACTGCAACCCTTTAATTAGTATTTGTTGGGACCGAATTATTCAACCTTATTATTAGAGCTTACTGGGATAGAACATAGCCATAGTATTGTATTTGTACAGACGTATATATACTGGTCGTGTAATTTGGTAGCAATGATTGGTATATTTGGCCTGGCGTCTTCATCAATTAATTAAAAATTAGTACTATAGTAGTGTACCACCGCGTTGCAACCATTATATTGTTCGATATCGGGACTGAAATTGTTACACCTGTGGTGACATATCTATGTATTTCTTGATTTGTTTTATTGCATTATTGAACCTCCAGGAGATAGGAGATCGAGTGTGGTTTAAAATAGTGATGTTTATTTATTTATGTAGGCTTCGGAATTAGTCAATGCTGAGATACACGATACATGATACATGCATTATATTTAGCCTTTAGTGGGTAAGTTATTAATTTACTTAATTAATTATACTTATTAAATTGGCCTAATGGGGGTGGTTAGTAATATTTTTAGGTGAATAAGACTAATCCATTGAGATCTGTTAAGTACGGTTCTCCCAAAGCAGTTTTTTGCATAAACAAGGTTCGAACCCGAGACCTTGCTTAAACGACTAGAGCCCTATCCACCCAAGCCAACTGCTGTTGGTGGTGGTTAGTAATATTTGATTAATATTAATATATGTGTATGCTAGAAATAGAAAAAGATAGAGACATCAAATTAGCTTGCATTGCATGCCCATCGTATATAATCGATCATGTATAGTATTCCATGTCCTCTATTCCTCTACATTATTGAATGAGGAGTAGTATATAATACAGTATGTTTAAATTATGATTGGCGGCCACGGCCACTTGGCAATTATCTGGCTGATCAGCTCCGGTTCTTTAATTTGAGGTCCGATAATAACATTCTAGTCACTACGTACGAAATAAGGTGAATGGATAAATTAAATCTCTCCGATCCCAAGTTATTACTCTATGATAGTATGAAATTGAATACTATAATTAATTGCATGGCAAATGTTGCTTACCTACTCCCTTTGAAATGTACGTGAGTTGTGACCCAACCCACCCCGCAATCAGGGGCCTGGCCGGGGAGCCATCTCCATCCATCAGTTTTCAGTGGAGCTGTCGCTTTAAGTTTGTTTGAGGAGAAATCATATCATAATTATATCTAAATGTTTTCAAAGTCATGTGATCATTTCGATGAGCGAGCTCACCTTTATCAAATTTGAAATGTATATATGCAGTGAAAAAGGAATATTGCCAATTCAAAATTACTTACTTCTCAACTGATGATCTCCATGCGCATGTAAGAACTAGTCTCTAGCTATTCATAATTGATGAATTTATTATGTCCAGTGTAGACCGTACCATAGGAGTGGTTAGTTCGAATGATATTCCATTATTATTAACGAAACAAAGTCTTGAGCTAATTTGAATTTTATGTATATACGTTTCTCTTTTTATTTTTCTTTCTTTAAATGTTAATTTGAATAATATACATCAACTCTGAGAGAAATTAATTATATATGTGAAAACAATACAAATCTAGTAGCACTAGCTAGCTATATAAAATATGATAGATTGAAAATTGTTCTTGCTAGCTAGACGAATTAAATTTATATGCTTCAAAAGCTTACGAGTGACAATAATACAGTAGTAGGAGGTAAATTCAAGACCTCGTGCTAGATAATTGTAAAACTACTATTGAATTTTGAGTTCTTGGAATTTATAATCTCGGAAGTTTGAAATAAAAACTATGCATCTGTGTAAACAATACAAATTAAATGCGTTTTTGTTATTGTTTAAATAAAAATATTTGTTGAATATGTATTCTTGCAACATAAGTACTTATTATTTACAAAACTCCATGTTTTTTTTAAACAGTGACACCTATATATTTCAATTGTGTGGGAGCTCAAGCGACACAAATTACAAAGAGAGATAAAGGAGAATAATACTCCCTCAGTCCCATTAAAAGTTGTCACTATTTTTTTTGGGGTGTCCCATTAAAAGTGACAACTTTCCCTTTTTAGCAAATTAGATTAACATAAGCATGATTAAAAACCCCACAATAATGACAATTGTACTTTCTGCACAAACGCCCTATATATGTTTAACCATTAATATATCAAAATGGGTATAAATAAAAATTATATAAAATATATATTCTAAAACTATACGATTAGACGATTCCAACAAGACCACACTTGACTATTTTTTTCTTTCCACATCATTACGATAACATTAAGTCAAAGTTAAATAATAAATATGGTTAAAAGTCAAATGTAACCATTAGATGGATGGATTAGTCAAATTTACTCACACTACTTTAACTACTAAACACCACAACCTAAATTCTCGTGCCCAAAAGAAAGTGATCACTTTTAATGGGACGGAGGGAGTAAGTGCCGGGTGGGAATCAAACCCCAACATATAGTTGGAAGATATGGAACATGACCGCTTGGGTCAACTCTCATTCTTATCCTCCATGTTTTAAAATTATGAAAAGAGGAAATATAATAAATTAAAATAAAACGTAGCTAAGTTGCGCGAGTCTATGAATTTCACCTACATAACACTCTATAAAGTTCAATTTCTTTAATGAATAAATATTATACTCCGAATCTATTTTGGCATGTTCAACAAATTGCCCGTCTTTTCAGGGGAAAAAAAAAAAAACAAAAAAAACAAAAACAAAAACAAAAACAAAAACAAATTGCCCTTTTGACAAATCTACATGATGGCCGGTGGTTGGAAGTTGAATTAAATTTTCGTAATTAATTAATTTGATAAAATTTATTAAAGAAAATAAGAAGAGACAAAAACAAAATAAAAATAAAAAGCCAATACGCATGCAAACTCATCGAAACCAAGTGCCAGTCGCATCCGCTGCTGCTAGAACTAACATAGGGTCAATTGATCATTTACTCAAAAATAAAAATAAAAATAAAAAATAGTACTTGGCAACTGTGTCTAAAGTTTACTATATATTTCAATATATCTACTGTCTCGTTGAATAAACGGCCAATTTATAGCTAATTATTGAAGTCTTGTGTTGAACAATTCAGAATGAAGATATATATGCACACGCATATTCCAAAAGTTGTTGGACTAAAATAAAATCACCAAGTATAAAATACTTAAACAATCATTTGAAAAATAATTTAGGAAAACACATCAAAATGAGATTGCCTACGTACCAGCCAATCATTTTTACAAAAATAATATGCCATCTCTCAATCCTTAATTTTTTAATTTTGAATTTTTGCGAGTTCAGTAATATGTGGGATTCAGGCTCTCTGCTGCTTATATGATTCTAAGGAGGCCTTGAGGTGAAGCCATTGTTGCAATTGATGCTTCTGGCACATAATTTCCCCACAATTAGGTTTTATTTCGGCGTTGCTTCTTACTTTTTCTCTTTCTTTTCTAACCTGTATTTGTATTGGACTTAAATAAAAAAAAAGTAATTAAGAAATAATTAATGGAATGAAAAGTAAGAAATGGAAGTGAAAATTGAACTGAATGTATTCTGTATTAAAAATTAAGTTGAACATAATAAACGACTTCCTTTAGGGCGATTTGGTTATTATTGGAGATCGATATTAAGATTATGAAAAGCTTTAAAAATGTGATGTGAAGGTGGAGGAAAGGGGGCATCTTTTGCGAAGGTAACAAGAAAGTTGACTTGTTTTTTTTTCTTACTGAGAACGAAAAGCGTGTAGTTGTTGAGATTATCCCTCAACCCGTCTTCACATACATGCAAACACTTTTTAATTTATTTTATCTCAAGGGAGAGCATAATAGTATAAAAATATATAATAAAAACGATAAAAATCCTCTAACACAAGTAATTAAATTAAATGGGAATGAGGACTTAGCCCAAGTGGTTAAGTCCCTTGACTTCCAACGGAAGGTTGGAAATTCGATTCCCCACCAGCCCCCTATCCCTTCCTTTTATTCTCCTTGTATGGCATGGACTCTCACCACCTCTTTCTCATGACTTCAATGGCTCCTTAAAAAAAATAATTAAATTAAATAACCGGGTAATAGTACTGATGTCTTGGCAGTTAGCAGCTGGCAGTGAGGATCGTGACCGGTCATCGATGCCACCAACATCCACATTCCACGTCCACTTTCATTCATTAAATAGTTTAATTTATTCTATTTCTAATACTTCATCCGTTCCTAAAAAGTTGAAACGTACGTGTTTCACGCAGTTCAAAACAGATTTTTCATGCTTAATATTTCAAATTGTGTAAAAGCAAAAATTATAAAAATTTAATATTCTAAAACTACGAGATTAGACGAAAGTAACAAGATCTCATTTGACTATGTTTTATCTTATATAAGTGTGTTAAAAATTTAAATTAAAATTACTCAATAAATAGTAACAACTATTCATCCGTTTCAGTTCCAGGAAAACGGAAGGAGTATATATCACGATTAGGGGTGGGAATAGGCCAGACTACCCGACAGGGGCCTACGGCCTAGCCTACCGAAGGCCAGGCCAGGCCAGACTTTTTTTATAAACAAACCAGGCTCAGGCTATTTCGAAAGCCTATTTAGCTAAATAGGCCTATGCGAGACTTTGTAAAAAATCTATTAGGCCTACCAGACCGCCCTATCTATCATTATTATTAGTGTGTTTATGTTACTGTATAGGAGTGTGTAGTACTCCCTCCATTTTTATTTAACATTACCCTTTGAATAGTAGATGCTATTCATCAAGTGATTTTATTTCAACTTTTTAACATAGTTATATAAGATAAAAGATAGTCAAGTGAGATGTTGTTGGATTCGTCTAATCGCATAGTTTTAGAATATAAAATTTTTATACTTTTTACTTGTATATAATTTGAATTATTAGTGATTAAAAATGTGTATTGGATTGGGTGCAGGATATAAATGGTGAAGATATAAAAAAACGGAGGGAGTATTATTATTACTATTTAATGTATATTTATGTAGAAGTATTATTAATTTATTATTATTAGTGTGTTCTTAAAATATTAATAAGTTTTTTCTCGCATGTAAATAGTTGTAGATAACAACTTCCCCAAGTGCACAAATTCATGTCTTCAAACCTTATGATTACATCCGAACATATATAAAAGAATTTTAACTTAATTTTAAAATAGGCTTAATCAGGCTCTTAAAAGGCTTAAAAACCAGCCTATTTAAATAAGGAGGCCAGGCTTAGGCCTATAACATTGGCTATCATAGGTAATATGCCAGACTTGGGCCTTAAAAATTCGACGCAGGCCTAGGCCGTTCTAGCCTAGGCATGCGTTAGAATTTTTAATAAAATTCCACCTAGTGCATAGTTGATTACTCGGAAAAAAGGATAAATAGGTCCTTTTTCTTTTTAAAAAATTCAAATCAGTCCTTTTTCTATTTTATTACCAAAACAGTCCTCTACAAATGCTAATTATGTTCAAATCAGTCCTTTTTTCACTAATTATATTCTAATTGCTGACGTGGCAAGGGTTTTAATTTAAACCTGACACGTGTGCATAATATTAGTCCTTTTTCTTTTATCTTTTGCCAATTAAGTCCTAAACTTTTATTTTGTTCTATTTAGTCCTCTACCCCAATCACTCATTTTTATATTAATTGGCCTCAAACCTTTCAAATTATTTCATTTTAGGCCCAGAACCTTAAATTTTTTATTATTACTAATCCATTTATCAAATAAATGCACAACATACTTCCATAAATAAAATTAAACACCAAACCTCATATATTGGGTTCGACTGCTTTGTTATTGGGTCTTTCAAGTACCGGAATTTTACGGACTCTCTCTAATAACCACTCGACCGCAACCGATTGTTCATTGGTTTTGGTTTCTTTCAGTAACAATCAACAGAATCTTACTTTGCGTCCTACCTTAGGATGTAGCAATATTTGAGTAAATGATTTAACTTGAATTTTTGGAAGGTTATGGATACATGAAGCCTTGATTTTATTGAAAAATATTAATATTATTAAAAATATTAAAAAAATAGCCTGAATTTTATTGTCCACAAAGTATGATTGTGCTGATTGTTGCTGAAGGAAACCAGAACCAATGAACCATCGTTACGGTCGGGTGGTTAGAGAGAGTCCGTAAAATTCGGAACTTCGAAGACCCGGTGACAAGGCGGTCAAACCCAATGTATGAGGTTTGGTATTTAATTTTATTTACGGAAGTATGTTGGGCATTTATTTAATAAATGTATTAGTAATAATAAAAAAATTAAGGTTCTGGGCCTAAAATGAAATAATTTGAAAGGTTTGAGGCCAATTAATATAAAAATGAGTGATTGGGGTAGAGGACTAAATAGAACAAAATAAAAGTTTAGGACTTAATTGGCAAAAGATAAAAGAAAAAGGACTAATATTATGCACACGTGTCAGGTTTAAATTAAAACCCTTGCCACGTCAGCAATTAGAATATAATTAGTGAAAAAAGGACTGATTTGAACATAATTAGCATTTGTAGAGGACTGTTTTGGTAATAAAATAGAAAAATGACTGATTTAAATTTTTTGAAAAGAAAAATGATCTAGTTATCTTTTTTTCTTGATTACTCCATGTACTATTATATACTAGTGCATGCGGGGGGACAGGGGTGTAATAATTTTTTTTAATAAATTATAATTAATTTTTGGGACAAATAGAGAGCTGGATGGGGAATCGAACCCAACCTATAGATTAAAAATCCGAGACTTGACCACTATACCAAATTCTTAACTCAACATTTGAAATAGTGGGGTAATTCAATTATTGTTTTATTCCCCATATTAGAATGGAAGAAATAATATTATCGTATATGGAAATTATTTTTTGTCCATAATATATAAATATCCTATCAAAATACTTAAAATAAATTTTCATAAATATATAATTTAATTGTTTTGAAAAAAACCCCATTAATTTTCATATATGTATAATTCTTCTAAAAAATACAAAGTTAAAGGCTGATCTTTAAATAGAAATAAACGACGTTGCAATGCAAGATCCCAATGAACTAGTAACTCATACTACTACTATGTTGTAAAAATGACATATTCCACTGTACAAGAACTCGAACCCTTCTCAGAAAACTCATCCTCTTCATTATATGGAGTAATTCGTTTGCCTTTGAATAACCTGGACTAATAAATAAAGAATTCCAAAAAATCACCATCTCAATATAAATAAAGAATGTTAGAACATAAATCGAATAATTATGTTAATTACCTTTGAAAAGGATGATGTGTTGATAAACATGATTAAATTAAACACTGACTGGATATCGTTGGATCTTCGTTTTAGTGGAATAACAAAATAATAATGTCCAATTAATAGGCCTATAAGCCTATTCTTACGGACTCAAAGTTGCCGCTCTGCTTTTAGCCTTTTACAACTGGCAATTTCGCATTCGACTTTGGGTAAACCGAAAGCTATGGCCATCTCTCTTCAACATCAGTTCTACTAGATTCCCCCACCCTCTCCCTTTCCTTCTCCTCTCTTGATCCATACAATCCTCACAAACCAAAACGCATACTCCATTTTCACCAGGACGTTAGTTCAAGGAAGTATTAATACAATCTTGTGCGTGGCCCGGATTCATTCTCTCCTGGTTTCTGGTTACGCTTCAAATTTGTGAACCCTTTAAAAGATTTTATTTCAGGTCTTCACTTTGTCACAGTTTTTACTCAAGGGTCCTTTTCTTTTACTTCATTGCAATTTTTGTGAAGAATTCTTTGCTGATTTTGAATTGGTGGGTTTTTTGTCCATAGTATTTTTATTGTGTTGTATTGTCTGAGCTGTTGAATTATTTTCCGGTGGTGTTATTGATGTCAATCTGAAATACTACATTTTTATGCTGTTATATAATATAGCCGCAGATTCGTTGTATTGGTAGGTCCACTCCCTGTAGTGAAGTTTTATTCCATGTTGGATTTGTTATAACGCTGTCTTTATTCGAGATCCGCAGTTTGGGATTACTGTAGTTTCCTTCAGTAATTGAATGGCAATTATTCTCCCTCAAAGTTAACCATCTCTCTGTCCTCAAGCTGAATCTCACAAAATAAATCCATTTCGACATTGCTAGTATTTACTTGCTATGGCCTATGAATTAGTTTCAAAGGATTTTGGTTGTTATTATGCTTTTCTTCTATCTGTAGTCTCAGGATACCTTCTACCCTTGGTTTGTTGGTGTTTTCCTTTTTGTCAGTATACGTGGGGTGGGTTCGTGTTCTTTGTCTTGTCTTTTCTATTTAGTCAGCTGTGGGATAAATTTTTGGTCTCTTGCTTGTCCTATCAGCCATTGAGCGGTAAAATTCTTGATTACTTGTTAGTGTTTGGATGCTGTATTGAAATTCATAAACCTCATTGCCTGTTGGCTCCGGTCTATCTTACCTTGGATCCAAATATATATAAATATATAGTATATGGTTTGTCCCTGATTTTTTCTTCAATCTTTATTTAATGATTGACTGTCTTGTTTCCCATAGGCCACGATGTTTTCTTCTGAGCATAAAGTGCATGATTGTTTATTCATGGCTAATTCAATTTGTTGTATTGCATCCATGTAGACAGTGTCTTCATCAAAATCTTCTTTGCATTGAATTTGAAGGAAATGAGGGATGTGTTCTTGTTTGGGAAGAACAGCAACCTCATGTTTGCGCCCTTTGAGCCACTATGCCCGTATGAACAAGGATGACTATGAGGGCTTTGGAGGTGAGGATGATGCACTTATTTGGTCCCGAGACCTTGAGAAGCATTCCCATGGAGAGTTTTCTTTTGCGGTAGTCCAGGCAAATGAAGTACTCGAGGATCAAAGCCAAGTTGAGACTGGAAAAGACGCCACTTTTGTTGGGGTCTATGATGGCCATGGTGGCGTGGATGCCTCCAAATACATATGCAACAACCTGTTCCAGCAGTTGCTTAGTAAGTCATAACTCATAAGTTCCTTTCCTCTTTTATTGGTCTAATTGCTGTTTTATGGTAATGATCATAGATCTTGTCTACAAGCTGGTATGGAGATTGTTACCTCAAAATGTGTATAAGTGATAGCTTTATAGAATCTTTCTGAATCTGAATAATAAATTTGTTCCCAGGTTTCGAAATTTGTTTACCAATCCAAACAGTACTGGAACATGCTTTATTAGCTAAACCAATGTGAAATTTGGTAGATATAATCTTTAGAGTGTGGATAGGGAATTGATATAAGTGGTGCTACGTCTTGTATGAGCAAATGACAGGGAAATTATGGTGAAATTCCTGAATTCCTTCGGTCACAAAATTTAGCATACATCTTGGGTCATTGTGTTGCTCATTAGTCCATTATATTCTTTGGCTCTTATTTAGATTGTGTTGTTACATGTTGGTGATATATGTAGTTCATTTGTTTCCACTACTGGTTGATGTGATCAAACCTTTTGCTGTACAGGACTTGCACGGGAAACTGGAGAGATATCTGAAGATATTCTCAGAAACGCAGTGTCTGAAACAGAAAACGGTTTTCTGTCTCTTGTTCGGAGAGCACACGCAATAAGACCAGCAATAGCAGCAGTCGGGTCTTGTTGCCTTGCTGGTGTTATCTGGAAAGGGACATTGTATGTTGCTAACTTAGGGGATTCCAGAGCTGTAATTGGCTGTGTAGAAAGATCAAATACTATTGTCGCTGAGCAGCTGACCAGAGATCACAACGCCAGTATGGAGGAGGTTCGGAAAGAATTAAAGGCATTACATCCTGAAGATCCACAAATTGTAGTTATGAAGCAAGGGGTTTGGCGTATCAAGGGCATTATACAGGTTCAATAGCAATTCATATTGAACCCTGTTTTTAATTAAGCAGAATCCATCGAATAAAAGAACATTGTGTTTAGCATAGCACTTTACATTAGACGCATGAAGGCTATGTCGTTGAATTTTTCTCTTCTGTTAATAATATCGTGTTATATACATTTTCCAGGTTTCCAGATCCATTGGTGATGCTTATCTGAAGAGGCCCGAGTTTGCTCTTGATCCATCATTCCCTCGATTTTACCTTCCTGAACCTATTCATCAGCCGGTATTGAGAGCTGATCCAGCTGTTCTGACTAGATGTTTACAACCAAGTGATAAATTTCTCATTTTGGCATCCGATGGTCTTTGGGAACACTTGACAAATCAAGAAGCAGTGGAGATAGTTCATAACAATTCAAGAGCAGTACGAACAATGTTCCTACAAATCCTTTAGGTTATCCAATTTTTGTCATGTACACATATTCCTATACTATGTATTTTCTTGGTATATGCAGGGTATAGCTAGAAGGCTGGTCTTGGCAGCCTTGCAGAAAGCGGCCAAGACAAGACAGATAGCATATAATGAAATAAAGAAGCTCAAGCAGGGAGTGAGGAGGCACATTCACGACGATATCACGGTTGTGGTGGTCTTCTTGGACAGCCATGATGGGTCGTTGGATGATACAAACTTCAACCCTGGATTATCAGTTCGTGGATTTGTTGATGATACTGTGCCATCAAATTTTAACTTGTGAGGAGGTTTGATCTTGTCCGCATTTCCACAGTCCCCAGTGTCCTGTTGTCTCCCTTTCAAACCGTTACATAGTCCCTTGTGCTGTGTTGGGACTTGGAATTTTGAAGACATCCATGATATCCATGTATGTGTAAAGTATTCAAGATTCATTCGATGGTTCTGCCACAATCACTCTTGGCTTCTTGAATATTTTTTGTTCACCAATTGAACTTGATGATCATTTTGTGATACTGTAGTTGTGTTAAAGCGACACTTGGGATGGTCCGTAGCAGATGGTATACTGTTAATTCATTTTGTGTAATTGTGCTTATATAATGTTTTTGGGTGATTACTGATTTTTCTCCCTTTTGTATACTGTTATCTTTCATCTTCTAGCAAACACCCCGCGGCCGCGACCCACACATGTTAACAGGTGCCGTATAACCTTTATAGCGTTAACAGGTGCCGCCAGCCTAGCTAACGAACCTTAGCATAGAAACAGCTACGGCTACGGCTACGGCCTGCCCGTTTACTTCTTTAGGCATAGCATTCAGTTCACTTCAAAACCTCCTCCTAGTTACCTAAATTCACCAACTACTATAATGCTTAAAGCTTTCCAGATTCTTGGTTCATCCTCCTCCGCTTCCTGCTCCGCCTCCGGTTGTTTTTCCTTGCCCCACCGTTTCAAGAATACCAACCCCACCCATTCCAATTTCTTCTTAATTTCAAGAAAACCGATCGAATCCGCTGTTTGGGACTACTTCCCAAAAGCTGCCGTTTCTTCTTCCTTTCGATTCCGCAGGCGCTGCTTCTTTAGGGCTTATCGAATGTCCCACAATCATTCTGGATCGGCATCGGATGGCCCTTCGCCTTCTTCTTCATCGTCAACGTCTGTTGCGATTCACACTTCCGTGAGTTTCTGTTGCCTCGTTTTTTTTTTTTTTTTTTTTTTTTTTTTTTTTTTTTTTTCCCATTCCATTTGAATATCGTTGTTTCTTAATCTGATCTCACTCATTAGGTTTTGTATTTGGTTTCTTCTTTTGTTTTTATTTCTTGCCTGGATTGATATTATAACGTTTTTTTAAGTGATTTTCGACTAAGGATGTGCTATGGGTGTTCTTCTTAGTCCTGCATTTGAATTGAACGGATGCGTTTGTTCCATAATAGGTTTGCCTGCCGGATATATTGCATAAATTCCTTTTCGTTTGTTCTAAAATATATTCTCACAAATCACCCCTTTGTGATTTGCTTTAATAGTTAAACTGAAATAGGGTTAGTGGTTGGGTTTATCTGTGTATGCTGGTATGCTCTAATTTGTTGTACAGAATATCCAGAATGCAATATATGATTGGTATGCTGCTCAAAAGGGATGCACAGTGTTGAGATCCAAGTTATTGTGGTTCTGTATGTTGCTCAAAAGGTGTTGAGATTTAAGTTATTGTGGGTCTGAATTCCACAATGACCATTTTCACGCACCAGGAATTTCATAATGCATATAACAGCAGCAATGTTAAGGACAACCAAATAAGTACTTTGATTTCTCTTATGAAAGATTCAAAAGGTGCCAAACCATTCATTACATTGACATGCCCATCAGTAGATGGCTAGATGCAAAACACACTCCAATAAAACTTGTATAGGCCTTTCAGCATTTGTTGAGCAGCCCAATCCCCCAATTTAATATTCAAGATTAGATCCTTGCATATCTCTGTTCATGCAAACTTCAACAGTTCAGCAGCATCACATGTAAATTCACAGCCAAACTTACCCTCAGGAACTTTCTGTGTTGCCTCTGTGGATTATATTCTATATGGACACTCTTTTTATGCTATTTTTAATGTTGTGCTAATGTGTGATAACCTCAGGGTAGTAGTAGGAAAATTAATTTCTGCCAGTCATGTGGTGGTCCAACAAAACATGAGATACCTGATGGGGAGGAAAGGATGAGAGCTATTTGCACACGCTGTGGAAAAATTATGTATGAGAATCCAAAAATGGTGAGTATGTACTGTGATAGTTTACCATAGTACCTATATACAGTTTTTAATGTATTCCAGCATAGTCCCGACTCTCAGAGACTTGGAAGGGAAATTGGCATTTTTGTGCAGGGTGACATGATTTCTTATTGCAAATCGCCCTCCCATTTTTTATGTTATTCATTTTTATGCTTGTTGATTTTACAAGATGTCAATTTTGGTTAATAGGTTGTTGGTTGCCTCATTGAGCATGAAAACAAGATATTGTTGTGCAAACGAAAGATTCAACCCTCATATGGCCTTTGGTAAGGCATTTAGCATTGAGCACTTTTACTATGTTCTGTCTTTTGCATAACTGCTATTGTTTAATGCGTCTGATCTGGTGGATATATAGGACACTTCCTGCTGGTTTCATGGAGATTGGTGAATCTGCCGCTGAAGGAGCTAGTCGGGAAACTTGGGAGGAGGCGAATGCTGAGGTGGAAGTCCAGTCACCATTTGCTCAATTAGATATCCCTCTTATAGGCCAAGTAATATCACCCCTGAAGTGAATTCATCTATTAGATTTTGTCTAAATGCTTGGCAAATCCATATAAGATCTTGCTTTGATGTGGACAGACATACATGATTTTCTTGGCAAAGCTGAAGAGACCTCACTTTTCGCCTGGTCCAGAATCATCAGAATGCCAACTCTTTGCAATTGATGACATTCCTTTTGATTCTTTGGCGTTTTCGTCAATGCTGGTCACATTGAAACTGGTAAGATCCTGCTGAGAATTTTTGGGTGAGCATGGTATGTGTAACTTGTTATCTGATGTCTTCCGTCTTATGTAGTACATTGAAGATAAAAAGCTCGGAAGACCCAAGTTTCACTATGGAATCATAAACAAAAGGTGACTAATCTATACATATTAGCCTGTTTCACATAATCACATGGATAGGTGTACGTTGAGTTAGATCTGTTTTTCCGAGTTTATGACATCGTGATGGAGAGAAAGCACCCGAGTCTAGAATCATATTCTTATGCTGTGTTTATTGGGATATTTTCAGGCCTGGGACGAGCCCTTCAGAAATTCATGCCTACACTTTGGATAATCATTTTAGATGCTGATTGTGCTGCCAGTATGGTAGCAATGTAGGATGAACAAATCAAATGCCAAATACTTGTAATGTGACCTGAATTGAACTTGTGAATTCTCCTTTTTTTGGTTTCTTTTGTGTGCTGTAATTATTTGTGTGCTGCTGCGATCTTTTGCAATATAATGGAACGATATCCCTGTCCCAAAAATGCCAGAATTATAATGGTGAGGTTCTTACGTTGGTCCAAGCTCTTTCCATTTTCCAGGTTGAGGCAAATGAAAGTCTGTAATATTAACATCTCACATCGGGTGCTATATGGGAGTATGGGACTAGGTATGGAATCCAACCCCCAACCTTCATGTTGAAAGTGAGGGGCTTGACCAATGAGCTAAGTCTTCATCATACTTATGAAGTTTGGTATTAGCTCAGCAATAACCTCAAATTTGTTGTAATAAAATATTTTTTATATCCAAGGTAACAAAATAAATTTGAGGTTGTTCAATCAATAGTTTATGCAAACATACAGTTCAACAATAAATATGATGATACATAATGGATTTTAGTATGGAGTATTAATTATTGGTATAGTAGAAGTTACTGATTTGGTTGTATACTCAATAGTACTCCCTCCCTTTTTTTTAAAGGTTACGTTTTGACTTTTTTTATGTTCGTTGTAGCACTTTGACTTCTATTTTTGTTATAGTTATAGAAGACAAAATATAGTCATGTGAGATCTTATTGGATTCGTCTCATCTTGTAGTTTTTAAATATCAAATTTTTAGAATTTTTACTTGTACCAAATTTGAGTTATTAATCATTGAAAATGTGCATTGGCATAAATGCAAATTGAAGTGTAACATTTTAAAAAAAAATGAAAGAAGTATTAAAATTTAACGGTAAATAATTTAACGGTAAATAATTCAGTAGTATTAAGAAAAGTCATAATGTATCATTTGGAAGGTCACGGATCCTTGCTTAAATAAGTTCATTGGAAGGATGGAGTGGACATGGTCTGCATCTTGTTAGCTGGAAGAAACTAGCGCTGCCCAAGATCATGGGAGGTGTTGGTTTGCGGTCTAGCCGGGATATGAATATTGCCCTTCTTGGCAAGTTATTTATGGAGTTGATTGGTCGCTCATCTAAGCCTTGGGTGGAGCTCTTGGTAGCTAAATATAGGCCAGATAATGGCGTGTTGCCTCCACGGATTAATGCTTCTCCTATTTATCGGGCTTTGATTAAGCCTGGTAACTATCCAGAGGACGGTGTGTGTGTGCGTGTTGGGTCGGGAGATGTCACATTCCTTGGCTGCGTGGGGGAGCTTTGGCTCATCGCCTTCCCTATGTTATTTTGCTGATGTTGATTTGAAGCTTAATGAAGTCTGGGAGCAGGGATGTTGGGCATCAGAGAAACTCTACACTCCCATTCCCATTTATATTAAAAATGAGATTATTCGCCTTGGTCCTATATCATTCCATCCGCAAGTTGTTGACACCTGGAGATGGTTGGGATCTCTGTCCGGGACATACACCGTTAAATCCGGTTATATGTGGCATATGCATCATGGTGGGGTTTTGGAGGATCGGAAGAAATCTTGGGTGTGGTGTATTAAGGGTCCGGAGAAGCTCAAGGTTTTATTTTGGCTAGTTGTGCATGATAATATGCCGCTTAATGCTACACGTTATAGGAGGGGTCTTGCTATTTCTTCTACTTGTGTTATGTGTGGTAGTGGTGAGGAATCTATTCGCCATCTTTTTTTCTATTGTCCAAAGTCTATCCAGGTGTGGAATGGTCTTGGTCTTAGGGTGGATTCTTATTGGAGGGATGAGTTGCAAGATTCTTCTATTGCTCTTAAGCATTTCTGTCATCGTTGGACATTTCTTCATTTTGCGGCTGTATAGGGCATTTGGTTGATGCGCAATGCTGCCTGCTTCCGTGGTGAAGAACCTAATATTGTGGAGGTGGTTGGCAAGGTGCGTAGGTTGGGGGAGGCTTTTACCAGGGCTTTCGCTAAGCCTATGCAACTTGTTGTGCCTCGTTTGGTTTCTTGGAAGCCTCCTGAGTGTGTTGGGACCATTCTCCATGTGGATGGTAGCTCTCTCGGGAACCCCGGTGATGCTGGTTTTGGTGTTGTTATCCGAGAGGCTGATGACAGGTGGGTGTTGGGTTTTTCGGGCTATGTTGGCGTGTCTACATGCTTGGTGGCGGAACTTTATGCTATCATGCATGGTATGCGGCAACTAGCTGATTTGGCTATGGCTCATGCTCATTGCCTATCCGATTCCTCTGAAGCGCTCCGGATCACTCGTCAAGGGATTGGCATGTATCATTGACTTTCTCCTTTGGTCATGCAAATTTCTGATCTTTTGAATCTCCATCCGGGTTTTTCTTGGTCTCATGTGTTGCATGAAGGTAATATGATTGCGGATGTGTTGGCTAAGCGGGGAACTCGAGCAGTTGATTTGTTCACTACTTGGGTTTTTCCTCCGGATGAAGCTAAGGCCTTCCTCACGGCAGATTTATCTGGTGTTTAGATTTTAGTCAGATTTCTTCTCTTCTTTCTCTTTATTTTCTGTAGATTTTTTCTTTCCCTTTTGCCGGACGTTTGGTGTCACCGCTTATAAAAAAAGAAAGTCATACTGTATCAAATATCCATACAATATTATAACCAATATGAAGGAATAGGATTTTATTTATCCAACAATTTGGTATTTTCCCATCAAGAATAAATTATCAATAAAAAGTAAAGTCATTTTAGGCTAGCCTATATTCTTAACATGAGATGGAATGTGCTCTTTGATGTTAGTCACAAATATATTGAAATGAATGACAGAATGAGGTACTATATAATGTAGTACTACTCCATTAGACATTAGTAGTATTATACTATTATTACTTCATCTACCAATTCGTCCCAATGATTTAATGAAATACTTTTCCGTCTCAGTGTAATTGTTACACACCCTTTCAACACGCATGCCGATATACATTTTTAACGGTTAATAACTTAAATTTTATACAACGAAAAGTTATAAAAAGTTGATTGTCTAAAACTACAATATTAGACGAATCTAACAAGATCTCGCTTGACTATGTCTTTTCTTATATAACTATGATAAAAATTTGAATCAAAGTTAAACAGTGAATATTGTTAAAAAATGATTTGTAACAAAAAGAGTGAGACGGAGGAAGTAAGCACCAAGAATAGAAAATCCACCCTGTCTTAAACGAACCGCCAGTTCACCAATCACCATAATAGGGCGATTGGCGAAGCCTATAAAGGACTTGTTCCGGTTTTCCTCTTTTGTCAAAATCCGGAACACATTGCTCAGTACATATAGTCATCTCGCTTCCTTAGATTTGTTTGATTCATCGTCAACCTATCTTTCATCCCAATTCCCATCCAATTAACTACCAATAACCCAACCATCGTTCCCAGTTCTCCAATTTCCAATGGCTTCTTCACCCTCTTCCATCTCATTCTCAATGCTCCACTCTTCCACTTCTCCGCCTTCCCCTCCTTCATTCTTTCTCCCCAACAACATCTACATTAATCCTAGTTGCAACTGTGAGTTTTCCTCCAAATCCAAATTCTCCACTCCCCCTATCCGACCTAAATTCCCCCGTAACTGTAGGGCAATGGTTCAGCAAACAGTGCAGGGCGGGGGTCCTTCAGCAGCCTACGCCAAGGAAATGGAAAGGCTCTCTGCCAAAGAATCTCTTCTTCTCGCTGTAAGCTTCACCTCTAAAACTATAACCTACCATTCCCTTCCCTCTTCTGAAATTGATTACTAGTATTAAAATTCACCAATTTCCATTTTCCTTTTATGTGTATGGCTGTTAATGTGATTCTATTATTCTTACCCAAAGGATATTCCGGTACGGATTTCGCTTTTCTGTAAAGTAGTATTTTTGTTGCTATTTTTTACCAACAAACTTTGCCAGACGATCTTCATGTTGAACCTTTTTGCCTGTTCTACTGAACTTTTACCAAATATAAAGCTTGTGTTTCTTGAAAAAAGAAAAAGGGTATCTTGACATGAATGTTCGTGGCATACATTTGGCGTTGATTGCCGCTGATTGTAATTATGTGACCGAGAAAGGCTCGAACTCGAATTGTGGAATCAATCTGAATTTTATCTTTTTATGTTTAAATAATTAGTAATAAAACTATTTGTGGTTTGTGTAGAAACTCCAGAGCACCAAGAATGAAGCAATTTTAAAGTTTGATGAAGTGGGATTTGATTACATTACCTTGTTTCTTTGTTTATTTAATGTTTTTAGTTCAGAGATGCTGGGGGTTTTGAGGCATTGGTCACTGGAAAAACTACAGATATCCAACAGATTGATGTGAATGAGAGAATCGTTAGCCTTGAGCGCCTTAATCCTACTCCTCGACCAACAACGTAATATGGTTCTAATTCATTCTGTCCAAGTGTTGCTGTAGGAATGTTTCTGTATGAGGTTTTTACTTCTCTGATTCTGTAATTTCAGTTCTCCTTTTCTTGAAGGCCGGTGGAATTTCGAGTGGTTTGGAACAGGAAGTGTAGGACTCATTGCTGCTCGGGTGTTGTTTGTGTAAGTTACTGTTGATTTACTCTTTGAATAAGAGAAACTTAAGCTGCATTCAATACTGAGCTGAATGAAATATTAAGTTTAATCTCCCAAAATTTTTGATGGAAGAATTTGATGTGCAGGAGATCTCCTCCGGAGTTGGCAAATTTATCAAAAATGGATGTGTTGATCAAGGATGGATATGCCAAGGTTTCAGCAAGCGTCAAGTTACTTAATTCGGTACGTGGTATCTTCTTGAAATTTGACCTTTGGTTGCCACATGTCCCAAACTGTTGACTGAGTTTGTCCAGATGATTATGTGCACGTCTCCTTTCCCAAACCAGAGGGTAAAAACTAGTAATCTCATTGCAGATAGAAAGTAATTTTATGATCACAACCAAGTTATCTGTTGAGGGGCCCCTTCGAATGAAAGAGGAATATATAGAGGGGGCAATAGAATCCCCAAAAGTTAATGAAGAAGCAATACCTCAGCAGCTAAAAGGCGCTTTTGGTCAGGCAGCAAACTCACTACAGCAGCTTCCTGTCCCCATTAAGGATGTTGTGGCCGGTGGATTGAAGGTCCCTCTTGGTAATCACCACTTTCCAATACTAATGCCAATAGAGCTCTGATTTTTATCATCTATTTGCACCAGGAGTCATACTATCCTCTGGAAGAATTTACCTGTTACGATTTTTTTACGTAGGTGGGAGATTCGAGAGGCTGTTTATGATTTCTTACCTGGACGATGAGATTCTGGTACGATTTATTAGCAATTGATGTGCTGTTTTTGAGTTAGAAATATATCGTATCCTATGAATGAACTGTGCCGGTGAGTCTAATATGCATATGGATTTAGTCACACGGTGAGAAATACTAGTATTTTGATCTCAACTGCAAGCAGTTGTGTTGCTTAAGTTCTCCTTGATTTTATTTATTTGAATATTTTCGTTAATCATTTAATACTTATGGGCTATATGTTTCTCCTGGATAAGAGTTTCCAATTATTGGAAACTGGCCACAGTGGAATATTTACAGTCATGCCATGTGATTATGAACTTGATGCAGATAATAAGAGACACTAGTGGAGTGCCGGAAGTTCTTACAAGATTAGATCCAGGACCATCAGTGATGGCAGAACCAATGGCCGAGTATGAAAGCTGAATGTATGAGAATGAAGGGGTAGGATGACTGACGATAATGTACTGTAAGATTTGTAAATTCTTGGAGAGATTACTTGTTGCCCCTAAGCGGCTAATTAAGCACTGAGCCCTTCCAATGGGAAATAAGACAACTCCTATAACTAACAGATGGGTTTAAGAAGCAAAAGCTGCTTCATTTCGCCGCATCATGCATCTCTTTTTCTCTCTCTCGTTTCAATATTTACATAGTTTTAAGAGTAATACTTTTGTGCAGGATAGCGTGAATTGAGTAGTTGGTGCATAGGTGATGAGATATGCCCGGGCTGGGCCTTGTGCTTTCCCGATTGAGGTTGAGGCTGGGGATGGAGAGTAAATAAATGTAACATGTTCAAGATTTCTTTGAGGAAATTAAGGATAGGTGTTTATCTTGTTGAATATATGAACAAGGTTAGGTCAGGTTGTACTAATCAGAAATTCAGAAGGGACGAATTCAAAAAAATGTCTTGAGGCGTTATCTTGGACAAGGATAACGCCAAACTGATATCCAACATGTTGGGTTAATTGTTCAAATTAATTGTCTCGAGACAAAGAGAAAACATGAGTGGTATGAAATGAATTAGTTGAATACGTAAATGCAGGACCGAGTTGCCCTCACACAGCCACACTGTTACTTCATAAAGCTTTTAAAATTCTGCTGGACATGTTCTTAATAATTTGGTCGGAGATGAGTTTCTTTTGGTTTTGGATCTAATTCAAAGGTTCGTAGAACAAGAACATTATTGTTTTAGGTCTCAAGGGATTGTGTCGAATATTTTAAGGTCATGTTCGAATATCTTAACTATAACAGAATAATGTAAAGAATTCTGGAGTACTCCGTATATGTGGATAGTCTTGGGGGACATTTGTCAAGCGTTCGTTACATCCCCTCTCAGTTATTCCCACGCGTATGCCCTACAGTTCCTACAACTACACCCCCTTCCATTTCCCCTCATTCCTCATTCCTCAATATATATAAAATACTACTATAATAATAGTACTCATTTATCCCAAAATCCAATAAATAAAAACGGTAGTAGTATTTTAGGGCAGGCTTTGCACAAGAAAAACATTAGCAACTGCAGTCAGCAATCAACAATGGAAGAAGCGGTGAAGATGGCAGCTTCAGCCAAGGCAGAAATGGACAAGGCCAAAGCCACTGTCCAAGAAAAGGTCCAACTTAATTCCTCCTTCCTTTGTTCACTCTCCACATTATGTTTTTTAACCAAAAATTAAACATTTGCAACAAAAACACCACCACAATACAGGCCGAGAAGATGATGACCAGCGATCCCCAGCACAAGGAAACCGCTGAAACAAAGAAAGAAGAAAAGATACACGAGGCCAACCGCCAGAAGCATGAAGCCGGTGCGGTTGATGACACCATTCCACCAATAGGATAGCAGGCTATATTGAAGTATCCCATATCTCTAGATTTCATCACTTTTTCTATCAAATAATATGTCATCTACTTAACCATCAGCAATTATTAACAAACTAATGTTAAATGAAGCACCCAACACCGACACATATGATATAAGATGAGAAATACTACAATAAACCAAGACAGATATTACCAACACCATCCGTAAAACAAAACACGAAACAAACCTCCAGCAATCAACTATATTTAAAATCATTCATTCGCCTCGATATCTATCCTAACACTAAAAGAAATAACACAAGACAAAATTCCATCAGATAACAAAACACCGCTCTGGTGAATGATTGCTCATATACCTGTCTTCCGAAGCTCAGCTGCTCCGTGCGCAAAATGACATCTATCTCCAAAAGTGCACGAACCACTGGAGAACTTCTCACAAAGTTTCGTCTTGAAGTTGCTACCTGTACTTGAGCCACTATGGCCTCCACCGTGTCCTGCTTTGGCTGCACCCGCGCCACTTCCGGAACCAATTCTTATTATAATCTCTCGTACCATGGCACTTGCCTCTTCGATTTGTTCGAATGTACCCTCCAGTTCAATGTTTCTAAGATTTGGATCCGTCTCGTGCTCCCGGACTGATAGCTTGGCTCCAGTTTGCCAGCAGATTTGTTTAGAGTTCGCTCCTCCTTTGCCAATGACGGCTCCTGCGAGGGAAGCATCCACACTGATCTTGGTAGTGGCTGATGCACCGAAACTGGCAACAGGCCCTGGGATTCGTGGCTCTGCTCGACCGCCAAAGTGACCGGGATGATGGCCACCAATTGCACGAGGATCTTCCTGGGGTGCTTGAATCGGTCTTCCGAGCTCCCATTCCCCATGAGCAAAGTGGCACTTTTCGCCAAACTTGCAGCCTTCGGCAGTTTTGTATTTCGTACACATTTTCGTTTTGATGGCACCTGAAGCGGAACCATTCTGGGCTGGAAGTGATCCAGCTGCCAGTCTAGGGGTTGGAGCAGGGGGGAGGTTCATCATTTGGGCAACAGCATTGTAGCCACCAGGAACATGGTGTAGGAAGTGACAATTCTCACCAAATGGACAACCAGAAGTGCTGCACATGAAAAGGCCAAGCATAATAAATAAAAGCAACAAATAGTAAAAAAGTATCAGCAAGTTATAGGAGACTGATAGAAATTGTTGTCGGATCAAATTTGATGCAGGGATTTAGTTTGGTGAATTACACAATTACAACCTCCTAGCCCAAAAATAAACTCATTTGGAGCATTTGATCGACGGTCAAGACATACAGAAGCAACGTACTCCCAACATAAAAGAGAGAGAGAGAGAGAGAGAGAGAGAGAGAGAGGGGCAAGCAAAAACAGGGTGGAGACGACCTTTTTCCTGAGAGAACTCAAAAAGGATTCATTTCAAATTCCAATTGAATGATTTAATGTTGTTCATTTCATTGGCAAGTTCTAAGTCGGGCATGGCATAGGAAATCGATACCCAATTTACGCAATACTAATTACAAAATACTCTATTAGAATACATTTTCTCTAATCTCTCAAATTAATTTCGCCTTGAAGGCATTTTTTGAAATCATTCCGAACCAGACACTGGAAAGCATAAATAACAGCTTATAACATTTCAAATGGAGAAAAGTATCAAAGAACACAAGCGAAGTTAGTAACCAAACCCAGCCTATGTTATCAGACTTCAAATATTTCAAGTTTTTATTTAGAAATAGTTTCTTAACAAACCGAGTTCCTAATCATTATAATGGAGATACAAATCCATAAATATGCTAAAAAAAATATGAAGATTCCAATATGCACAACTTGACAAAACTTTGAACCCATGCAAAATTTGCTCTTGCATGTAGTGCCACGCATGTTCATATCCTAACTTCACACCTAAATATTAGAAACCTAAATAATACTAATCTCTATTCAGACCAAATGGCTTTATACTACCGAAGTGATTGCCTAATTCTATGCACATCAAATCTCAAGATGCTGATATTACTAAAAAAATATAGATAAGAATCAATGGAGAAAGTCGATTCTAGTAACTTATTTTACGGTCCATGTAGCAATTCAGAATCACATTTGTCCAAAAAACACAAACTTTTTAAGAAAATTAAAACTTTTCAGACTTAAAAATTGTAGCATTAGGCAAGTTGAGATTTGAACCTGAAAAACTTCGTGCATGGCTTTGATTTGCTTCCTATACCACTTGATAAGGAGTCGATTTCTGTTGCAAAGCATTGATTGCTTTTTCTCAGATTTAAGATCATTATTAACATTATTCATATAAATATAAATATCAACAGATAACACCTATACTTGCTGGTACGAAATTCATTTGATACGGTGATTAATATTGTGTTACAAAATTTCAGACAATAAAAATTCAATCTTCATCATACATATTATACCAATATTCAGGTCACACCAAATTCTTAAACAAACAACTCCACTAAGACCACAATGGAAATCCCTAATGTGTTCTCTACACGACCCAAGCCCCACTGCTATTTCTTCTTAATCCACAAAAGGTAAAACACAGGACACCAGCTTCCAGCAAAACAATGAACAAACTAATTTGAATGCTTCAATAAAAGCTCAAGGAGAAGCAATTAAGCAATTAGTTCACACTGTGGAAGGAAAGACAGAATTTCCCATACTCCCTGAATTACAAATCTACGAATACCTTAGCTCCTGAACCAGCTGAATTACAAAAAACTCAATAGAAACAACAATGAAGGAGAGGAGAGATAACCCACGCTTCACATGCAAATTCAGGTTAGGTAGCAGGCAATTACGACGACAATGAAATAATTTCTCAGGTGCGCATACAAATGTCGAAGCAAATATATATAGATAGGGAAATTCAATTGAAGTGGTGGAAATATAACCTAGCTTAGATTTCTTGAAGGCGCCATTTGCAAATTCGCCTCTGCCCCTTTTGCGAGCGTCCATTACAAATGGCGAAAAAGTGTATGAATTAGAGCGAGGAGGAGCAGGAAAATTGAGAGATGAATTGGTCGACCCTAGCCGGCGAGTCCCGGTCCACGGAACACAGAGGCACAACTAGGGTTTTCTCTCGAAGCACGGGAAGGGAAGAGATGAATGAAGCAGCCGCACAGCGCAGAAACCCCAAAAGGGAAACCAATTTTCTCCTACAAATATTGATGTGAATATCGAATCTAATGGACTATATGTAATTTATGCTATTACAGAATGTTGACCTCATCATGCTCTGGTTGCTTGCTTAATTCATTACCACTCAAATCTAATTATTGGTGGTATTATTTAATTATACTACTAATTATTGTATTTAATAAAATAATATAGGATACAACTAAAATATAATTACTGTAACACATTTTCGGTACTTCAATTTAAAATTAAAATTAATTCACCAAAAAAATTAAATTTAAATTTTGTATTACTTTCGCTATATATACTTCTATCCATATAGGTGAAATGATTTAATAATTTAAATAAAATATGTTGGTGATACTAAAAAAAAAGACCCGCTCCTAATTTTTTTAACCATTTAACCTTCTTTTCCCTTTCAATTTCCAACATTTAACTATGGAAGCATTTAATAAATTTTATAGGAAAAATGTATCATTAGTCATTCTTCTTTACCAAAAATTCAAAATGGTTCTTTTTTTTTTTAATTTTTTGCCCTTATTGGTTCTCTACCTTTATCATTAATGTCCAAAATATTACTTAATCTAATTCATAAATTAATTATGTCCACATGGAATATTTAAAATTTAACTATATATATATATTTTTTTGATGAGAATTTAACTATATATATGGAATGCCAAATCATAAATATTAGTGAAAAAATAAAATCTATAAACATAAAATGAAAATTAATTAAATTAAATAATTAAATGAAATAATTAAATTTAAAGACGAATAAAATATGTGATATAAAATTAATTTAAAGACGAATAAAATATGTGATATAAAATTAATTAAAATAATTATTTAAATTAAAAGTTAATATATAAAGATCAAAATGCATTAAATAATTATTTAGATTAATTGATATCTAATAAATTCAGATTTAATTTATTTATTTGAATTTGGATTAATTTATATACTAATTTTAAATTTAAATATTTCTTTTAACTAATTTTATATTACATTTTTATTTAATTTATAAATTTAGGTATTTAATTTAATATTATTCTAATTAAATTTTTGAATTTAATATTTATTTTAATTAATTTTTATTTTATTATTTCACTGATATTTCTTATTTGGCATGCCATATGTATAGTTAAATTTTAAACATTTTATTTGGACATAATTAAGAAATTAATTAGATCAAAATACATGTTTAGTAAAATAAAGGACTATTTTGGACATTAATAGTAAAGGTAGAAAAAGCACCATTTTGGATTTTTGGTAAAAAAAAATGACTCATTGATACATTTTTTCAAATTTTCTATCTAACAAATAATCCACCTTTTATTATACGAGTTAAGTATTATATTAGATTATGATGAATTACAATAATTTAACAAAGATGAAGCAAAGTAGGCCAAGAAAGGTGCTCGTTCGGGCTTCCCCGAATAATGTTGATGACATGGCGGGCATTTGATTTCTCTGCCATAAGTTAACGCGTTTTCTTTCTTTCTTTTATTTTCGCTCATGCTTGTGAGTGTTACGTTCATCCAGAAAGAAAAGGAAACAAAAAAAAAAAAAAAAAGATGAAGCAAGTATAAGATAAATTAAAGGAAAAATGGTGGTGGAACTCAGCTTAAGTATAAAGGGAAATCAATTATTATTATTTGCATAAAATTAAAATATAAAAAAGTAAAAATAAATTAATTGAGTGGTAATTGGGTGTAATCCATAGGAATGAATTGCCCAAATTTATAGGTATCTTGTGTATGGATAAATTCATCAATTAATTTATTAATGTAATTTTAAGGAAGGGAATGAATACAGAATACAGGGTGTAATTATTAGCTGGGTTGAGTTAATGTTTGTTTTCATTGGTTGGGTCTTTGTATGAATTTAACCCATTCAATAACAGGAAGCCCAACCCACGTAAAGTGAACATGAAGCCCAACCCAATAGAGGCAAATCCGTCCAGCCCAAGGGAAGCACCACACACCTTTCACTCTCACATCACAAGTCCCAGCGACACTTCCAAAGCATTCCAACCAACATATTGAATTTTGTTACAGGCGCAGGGCAGCTGCTGCATAGTTCGTATCGAAGCTCACATATTTATACCCTACGAGCCAATCACTACTCCTCGCAGTACATACATTTCAAGAAGCCCCCTTGCGGAGGAAGCCGCTCCTATTCGTTCCCGAAGCCTTTCAACGAAGGTAGGTTTCCGATCGCAGCATTGTCTTTATCTCTAATAACATTGACAGTGTTCTACAACGGAGCTTGATCTGGTCTTCTCGCTGCTTGTTTCTATTCGTAGGCTTTGTCCTTGTGATTCCTTGTTTAATGTCTCTAGACTGCAGCCATTTCTGTGATGCAATGATTGTTTTTCTTTGCCAAGTTTGTGCTGTTAGTTTCAGCATTTCTGCGTCGATGCTGTTGTGTGGATGAACCTTTATCTGCGATTCTGATCTTGCTTTCCTTTTGGTTTCTTATGTGGCTTTATGTCTGATTTTATGTTCTTTTTGTGTGACTGCGTTGAATTCCGCTTATGTTCTTGTACGATTGAATGTTCAGCGTTATCTTAGTTAGAAGGATATGGCTGCAAGTATAACTCCTGGCGGCTCACACGTTTTGGCACCAAAGCCTTGCCTTTCCTCGTCTCGTAAAATCTCAAGATCAAGTGTAGCATATTTTGCTAAAGATACGAGAGGGGCATCTTCGACTAAGCTTGAGAACTCATCGTTCTTGCCTACAACACGTCCTTTTGCCCAAAGCTATGACGGAAATCTTTCAAAATTACGAAGCAATGCGGTGAAAGCCATGTCAGGATCACCTGATACACAGCCGTTGCCGGGATTGCCCATTGATCTCAGAGGTTGGTACTTCCCCTGATGTGCATTCATGTTATTTGCTGCTGCAGTGCTTATGTTGCAATTCTTTTCCATTCTTGTTTTGTGGAGATGAATTGTATAAGCGAGTAAATGATTTGCATCTTATGAAAGCTCGAAAAATATGGCAACATATATTAATGGTGTATTGGTGTGTATTGCGTTGGCTATAGGGAAGAGGGCGTTTATTGCTGGTATAGCTGATGATAATGGATATGGATGGGCAATAGCAAAAGCTCTTGCTGCTGCAGGTGCTGAAATTCTCGTTGGCACTTGGGTTCCTGTATGTAGATGTCTTCATACGCTATCAATATTAGTTTCTCTATCTCAAGTTATATGTCTTATACTAATAACTATGTAATCCATCAGGCACTAAATATCTTTGAGACCAGCTTACGGCGTGGAAAGTTCCATGAATCACAAGTGTAAGTATTTGTGCTTGACAGTTCTACTTGTTTTGATCTGGCTTGTCTATACACTACTCATTTTTGGATTGCAGGCTGCCTGACGGTTCTTTGATGAAAATTACAAAAGTATACCCATTGGATGCAGTTTATGACTGTCCTGAGGATGTTCCTGAAGATGTAAGAAGCTTTTCCATTACATTTTCCAAGTTAAACTACGTGTTTCTCGTGCCTAAATTTGTTTATGCATGATGCAGGTCAAAACAAACAAACGCTATTCTGGATCCTCGAATTGGACAGTGAAGGTCTTAGCTTAAAACCGCCTCCAATTTACTTTTCATCTTTTTTTTTTCCATTTCATTTTTTTCCTTTCTACATATTGCCTGTTCTCAGCGATCTTTTGGAAGATCTGAGAGTAGCCCAGGATTTCCATGTTCTTCTCACTTGAAATGGCACACCAAAAATTGTTGATGAAGTGGACAAAAATGGTTACAGTATTTTAAACTAGATTCTCAAACTGTCTGATCATATTTCTGCACACAATACCATTTGTCATTTGCTTCCCTAATTAGTTGTGCATATTGAAACTTATGTTGCAGAGTGTGGCAATTTCTTGCAGGAAGTTGCTGAAACAGTGAAACAGGATTTTGGCACAATTGACATTCTTGTGCATTCACTTGCTAATGGTCCAGAGGTATTATTTACATAACAACTTTTTACTTCTTTGTTATTCTTGTGTAGTTCCGGAATAACCATTTTTCCATATTCTGTGTGACCTTCACATATATGTAGGTTAGTAAGCCGCTCATTGAGACATCAAGACATGGGTATCTTGCTGCTATCTCTGCATCAAGTTATTCTTTCATTTCTCTTCTCAAACATTTTCTTCCGATCATGAATCCAGGTTGGCATTGTTTATGGATAATGTTTTTTGCATGTTTCATGATTTGAATTAGTTTAAATTGTCTCGTAAACCTCCATTTTGCAATACTTCTTCCATTTGGTTATCAGGTGGCGCCACAATTTCCTTAACATACATGGCATCTGAGAGGATTATACCAGGGTACAGTTTCCTTAATTTTTGGAGTGGGTTATAATCCGACACCCTTTCTATGAGGGATTACTTATATCTATTCTGCAGATATGGAGGTGGCATGAGTTCCGCAAAAACTGCCCTCGAGAGTGACACCAGGGTTTGTCCTTGTACCTTGTTTTTATCTTGTTTTACTGGTCTTGCATTGCTTGTTGATCTCTTAAGAACTTTCCACCTGGTTCAGGTGCTTGCCTTTGAAGCTGGACGGAAGCATGGTATCAGGGTCAATACCATATCTGCAGGTATTGTATATCACAGTTTTTATTGATTGTAGTGCTCTGCCTAAATGAATCCATTTATGCGTCACATTGATCACCAGATGGTTCTTGTCAAACTTTCACTGGTGTATAAATGTTGATCATACCTGATAAAATTTGTATTTGGGGTAAAGTTGCAGTTCTTCAATTACTAAAAAAGAGAAGTTAACTCAATTAACTCCCTATGTGTAACACATCATTAATAATCTGCACTGTTGTTATTCAGGGCCGTTACGAAGCCGTGCTGCAAAAGCTATTGGTTTTATTGACATGATGATCGACTACTCATTGGAAAATGCTCCCCTGCAGAAGGAGCTTAATGCAGGTGAATTACTTTCTTATACTAATTGTGTCTGACGTTTTTGAAACTTAAAACAGTGAAGTTAGTAGTAGTACTTGGTAATTGGTGTTGGTTGTGCTGGGATAACAATTACAGTGTTTGTTTGTGCTTTGTTATTAATCATATTGAAGTAATATATATTTATTTATGTGATACAAATGGAAAAGATGAGGTTGGGAATGTAGCTGCTTTCCTGGCGTCCCCACTGGCATCTGCTATCACTGGTTCTATCGTCTATGTTGACAACGGTCTTAATGCGATGGGAGTTGGTGTTGATAGCCCAGCATTCAGCAATCTTGACGTTCCTAAAGCCCCCAAGAATGTTTATGTTGAGGCGGGGGCTGTTGCTTAGGAATTTTGACCATCCTCGAATAAATTGTTGGATCCTGTTTTCATTGCTGCCTCCCCAAGGTTAGTTGGTGTTTTCTCAATGCCGGATGAACATCTTTCTCATTTAACTTAACTGGAACTATTTCTTATTCTCAGACAGTGGAGACTAGAATGCCTCTGAAATTGGTATTTATTATTATTATTATTATTATTATTATTTCAAAACGTCGTGAATGTTTGGGACATAGATTAGGAGCCAACCAAGGAAAAAACATTAAAAGGTCACAATTCCTCAGGCATATGCATTTACAGCTGATTGTCCATCATGAATAGGTTTTGCTACGGAAGGAGCAGTAATTTACTGTAAATTATGTCATGATCACCGATCCATACTTAAAACAAATTGAAAACAGAATTTTCAATTTTATAATTTCTATAATTGGGTAAGAGTTAAAATATTACTCCGTATTTATCAGCTTTAACTTAACAAGCAGATGAAATATTGAATTCGCGGCCAATCAAACGTCTGGTTGTCAAGAAAAGGTCCGCGACACGATATGTGTAAGGATCCTTTTTTAAAATATAACAAGGGATGGATGGATAATTTATGCAGCCCATATTTACCTATGATAAACCTTTGCCCCAAAAGTTTTTGTTGTCTGAATGGCTTTTTCAATGAATGTTTGTTCACAAAACTCTGTAAAAATGGACAATAGAGCAATAAGGAACAGCACTGTATGAGCAATGAGGCTTGGAGGCACAAATGAACAGACTTCGGATAGATTGTGTAGAGTTGTGTGGAAAGCGAAAAAGTGGAAACAAGGCATTACACACTATGATAGGGTGCCACGAGAGGTTTAATTGCTAGGTTTGTGATTATGGAGAAGACATTGTGCATCTCATATTTTGTTGAACTTAAATGCCCATTAATATTACAGCCTCTGCAATATAAGTACTATATGAGAATCATGGGCTGGCATCTTGGATTAGGCTTATCAAACTTTTGGGATAGCCTGTAGAAGAAGAAGAATAAAGACTGTTCCCACCCCCGCATTCTGTCTTCATCAACAATGGTACCCAAAAAAAAAAAAAAAAAAAGAGGAGGAAAGAGAAAACCCTTTAGCAGGCTATTATTTGCGATGTCACAATTCACAAACCCTTGTACAAGCATATCTAAGTAGTAGTATTATCCAATTCCCTGATATATGAACGTATTGAATTTATTATTTAATCCAAAACCGGAACTAATAGTATCAAGTAACATTAAATGGGTGGAAGTTCTAAATTATTTGGATTACTAAATGTTTATTAAATAATTATTTACTCTCATCCAAAAAAAAAATTAAATTATTTACTCGATTTTAGCTCTTTCCAGAAATACAAATTCTAATGTAGACTGTTTTTTAAAAGATTGTTACGGACACACCAACACCATGCACGCAGTCCAATGACATTCTAAATCATTAATAACTCAAATTCGGTACAAGTAAAAATTCTAAAAGTTCGATATCTAAAAACTACACGACGAGACGAATCTAACAAGATCCCACTTAATTATATTATAACTTGTATAACAATGATAAAATTTTAAGTTAAATTGTCTGTGTGAATAATATTTCTCAAACAAATGTTGCAATTAAAAATAAACGGAGGAGTATAATTTTATTCAATTTTATGATTGTGAGAAACTGAGAATTGAGACCCTATCTATAAAAACACAAGAAAAAAACCGTATGTTTTGTCACACGTCAATTTGGAAAAATATCCATTTCACAACATAGAACAGGCCCAAACTATAATAAGCCCATAAAATCAATCTTACCAAATGTATATGAATTGGACCTGTCAACTGTCATCTCATCTAGCTTTAAATATCTAGGGAAAACAAGGGCCCAGACCCATCAATAAATATTTATTCCAGTCAAAGCCCCACTCTTTAAATCCTTATAGTTTAGGCCCCATAGATTAAGAAAAGTTAATGATTAATGATAAACAAAGCATTGTAGTTAAATAGTGTGGTAAACCATATAACAAGAACTTGGTAAATATCATATAGTATATGTGGTAAAACACATACCAATAGCGTTGTAAAGCGTATACCATAAACTTGGTAAACATCATATGGTATTTGTGGTAAACCATATTGGTATAGCATGGTAAACCACATACTAAGAATGTAATAGTGAATTGGACGGTCCTGGGAGTAATTGGACGGTGCGTGCATGAACAGTCCCGCTAACCGTCTGTGGTATTTTGTGGTAAAGCACGTAAGGACAGCGTGGTAAACCATACAATATAACTTGGTAAATTCTACATGGTATCTATGGTAAATCATATTTGTATAGTACTATAGTGTGCTAAACGACATATCAAGCACTTGGTAAATATCATATATTATATGTGGTAAATCACATACCAATACAGTGGTAAAACACATACTAATAACCTGGTGAACACCATAAGGTATTTATAGTAAAACACAAACACACACCAACAGAGTGGTAAACCACATATCAAGAACTTGGTAAATTCCATATGATATATGTGGTAAACCAGAGACTAGTGGGACGAATCCTCAGTGGACGTCTCTGATTTGCCGTGGTATTTAGTGTACAAATAAAATATTTTTCGTGGTAACTTACGTATGTGACATCTAGTAAGTGTCATTGTAACGTAGTGGTAGGCATGGAATGATATCCATGGTAATCAATATAGGTTGAATACAGTAAAAATGAATATTGTGTGGTAATTTAAAAAAATATCCCCGTATATAATCCATTGAGGTTACCACATTCCTCTTGTGTGGGTTACCAAATCAAACTTATTTTAGTTACCACGTTTTTGTTATGTAGGTTACCATCTAAGCATATGCTGTAGGGTTTAGGGTTTTAAATATTATAGGGTTTAGGTTTTTAAGGTTGTAGGATTTAGGATTTTTTAAGGTCGTAGGTTTAGTGTTTTTAAGATTGTAAGGTTTAGGGTTTTTAAAGAATTGTGTGCAAAGTAGTCGAAAAAGTTATGGTAACCTTATCCTAGACTTATGGTAAGCTATGTAGTATAGATATGGTAAACTACATAAGCGAACATGGTAAGTTTATCCGTTCGAGGGTTTATGGTTCAAAACCGAAGTCATTATTACGTCTAGATGAATTATGTATTATCCTATTATCTCAATTCATTAAAATTGTGACCACCAGTGTAATTACTATGAATCCAAATGTATGTATATACATAAAAGAAACATATACATTCATATCTTACATTGCGTTCATTAGAAAAATCATCTATGTACTCATAATAAAGTTCTAAATTTGTATCTATCTATCAATATCTTTATCCGATCGTATCTTACTATCATAATGGTGACTATAAATCGTAAATTATAAGTTTTTCTTTACTTACAATGTCAACATTACTTTGAACTCGTTTGTATTTTCGAATATTAGTATATGTTCTGAATATCATTACGAGAATCATCCATGTGCTCGTTGGTAAGTTCCAAATATGTATCTGTCTATCAATATCTTCAGTCAATTGTCTTTTACTATCGAAATGACCATGTGAAATTGTTGATTTGATGTTCATTCTAAATTAGAAGGTCAATGTCACTTCGAACTCGTTTCTATTTCTGACTCATGTTATATGTTTCACTATATATAACATTCGAGATTCAACATTCATATCTTTTATGTTTTCTCTAAGTTTTATTCCCTCGTGGTAAGCTCATGTTAGAGTTGTTTCTTGTGGTTTTATTGAAACCACTATACCGTAATGTAAATGTGAATATCAAGAAACTTGGTAACCAAAACTTCAATCATGTGGTAAAGTTGTACAAGTAAGGATGGTAAATATTTATTGTCAGGTGTGGTAATGCATAAATGAGCTATATGGTAAACATTCCATTGAAGTGGTGTGGGAGGTGTAGACGGTTAAATAGACGGTCCTTTGGAAGCGTCCACTAGCCATCCTCATCTCATGAAATTATCGACATTTTAACCTTATTCATTAGTGGTAAATGTGTAGTAATGGATTCGATAAAGATATATTCTCCGACGTGGTAATAGTATAGCCACAAAGATGGTAAAGAATTATGAATCAATTTGGTAAATGTGTATTCGTATATATGGTAAAGCATTATACTCCTAGGTGGTAATTGTGTAGCCATACAAATGGTAAAGATTAATATCTCAATGTGGTAAATGTTCAAGATATATATAGTAAAAATCATATTACTACTTGGTAAATGTTAGTGTTATATTGTGGTAATTTAATCCCTACTTTCAGGGAGGATTTTTCTTGTACTCATGAACGGTCAATTGGACAGCTGGTTTTCACCGTCCTGTGACCGTTCCCTGTTAACTGAATCTAACATATCTCGTAGGGCGGTGTCCGGACACTCTCGTGTGGGCCGTCTGTCAATCTCCAGGACCGTCCCAACAAATTATCCGAAACTGGTAGTTTAGCACACTACACCAAATACGTTTACCAAGTTCTTTATTTGTGATTTACCAAGTTTTGCGCTTGTGTTTTACCAAGTTTGTGGTTTATGATTTACCAAGTTTATAGTTTGTGTTTTCCCAAGTTATAAGTTTGTGGTTTACCAAATTTAAATTCGTGGTTTACCAAGTTTCGGTTTTGTGATTTACCAAGTTTATAGTTTGTGTTTTACCAAGTTTCAATAATGTAGTTTGGCACAGTATATAATCGAAGTGATGTGGGAGTGGAGGACGGCCAACTGGACGGTGATTTGGAAGCATCCAGAACCGTCTACTAGCCCAAATGTGTGGAATATTATTTCATGTATTGTTGTAAATGTGTATTCATATATATATATATATGTGGTAAAGAATTATACTCCATCGTGGTAAATGTGTAACCATATAGATGAAAAAAGAATTATAACTCAATATGGTAAATGGCTAAATGTGTAGCCAGGATCGTCCTCTGACCGTGCTTGAGCCACTGTATTGCTCAGTTATTTTTGACCTACCACATACCATTTTTTATGCTTACAAGTTTTACCACATTACGCATACGAGGCTTACCACATAGGACGATTTACCAAGTCCAATCAATATAATTTACCACAAATACATTATTGTATTTACCAGGTTATTGGTGTGTGGTTTACCACTTTATTGCTTTGTGCTTCACCACATATACCACATGTTATTTACCAATGTTCTTGATATGTTTAGCACACTATATCAATATGGTTTACCACATATACCATATGGTTTCACCAAATTTCTAGAATATGGTTTACCACGTTGTTGGTATGTGGTTTACCAAGTTCCTTGGACGATCTTGGTGCGTCCGGACGGTGTTTTTGGGACTGCCCTTGGGCGTCCAAAATTGTCTGTTGCAACCAGTGCCTTCAGGACGGTCACCAGACGGTTTACGGACCGTCCATTTACCCGTCCAGATGGTATTTTTATTTACCACGTAGAATGAATATTGCTTACCAATTTTATGATATTTACCACGAACAAGCACGTGAGTTACCACAGACTACTTATCTCATTTACCACGTTATGCCTACCTGGCTTACCAAAGAGCAACATGTTGGTTTACCACGTTGTGGTTCTGCGGTTTACCAAATCTGGGCTATACTTGTTACCAACCATGGCTTATTTTTCAAGTGGTTGGGACGTTTCTGGTGAAGCTGGACGGTTATTGGTGAACCGTCCCTTGTCCGTCCACATATATCTGTTGCCACAGTACATCTGGGATGGTCAATGGACGGTGTATTGATCATCCATTTAACCGTCCATGCATTTCCATGCCATTTTCCAAGTTACCACATTTCAGATGTAAGTGCTTCTTACCAACTTATACTATTACAATTTACCACGTTTAACAATAACACTTTACCAACTTTCTTAAACCGTTCTTACCAAAATACACTAACCAAAAGCCAAGTGCACATACCAACATCCTTGGTTTACACACCAACATCCACATTGTCAACATCCAAAATACAGAATATGCAAAATCCACCAAATTCAATTATCAAGGGATTGAATCTAGAACCAAGCTCCTCCTAGCAATGCATTCCTCAACAACTTCATCAACAAATCCAATAAATGATGAATCAAATGTTTCTTCTCATTCCATATCTTCAAATGTTGAAACCTGTGCAGAGAGCAATGATTAGGAATAGAAAGGTGCTACACATGACAGCGCAAAAGCCACTACTATATGCTCTATTTCTCATCCTTCAGCAACATTCAATCCTTACCAAAATCACCGTTAGAACCTGAAGACCCTAGCAAAAATGCAAATTTCCCAATCTTTCAAAAGGGTAATATTCTGTTTGGTAATAAACTCTCATTTTATTTTTCTTTTCTTTATAAATATTGAATCAGAAGGCAACCAATAAAATATCCCATCAGTCAACACACACCCACGATGTCTGAAAGATTAAGGATATATGCCAATATATTGTCTTTCAACTAAAGCAGCATAGAGAATCAGGTAAACTATTGTTAAAGAAAATTCACTAGAGAAATGATTTAATTGGCCAAATAGAATAATTCAAAAAAAATTATAAAACATGGCATGATCAATCACAACCCTGTTTTTGTATATTACAATCAATACAACAAAATCATCAATTGCTGCTTTTGAAAGGATGAGTAACAAAAGAGATGAATGGTATATACATTTATTATAGTTCTATTAGACATGCCTGCAAGATCCTTGTTAATTACAATTATATTAGACTTGCCTGCAAGATCCCTTGTATGAGAATTGCATAACACTAATATGTATCTCAAAATTTAACATTTTACACCATAATATTCATTATAACATTTCATCGAACACATTATGATCAATACAAACTTTCATCAAAAACATTACCCACACAACTTCTACAAATAACAATCAGTATATTGCCAGTTTGCCACAAAAAAACACAAATAATTCCAAAGATTATTTCCATCTCACATCACACCTTACACATAACCTAACCTAAGTACCTAACATAACACATGCCCTAATCTAATTCCATCTTCAACCAAGAAAAGCAAAAAAATGAATGAAATTTCTCATTACCCGAATTGCTCTGCTCGGGCTTCCTCTTCGGTGACATTATTGCTTCTTATCTTGTGGAATTGTAGTTCTCAATACCTCTTCTTCCTCCTCTAGGGTTTGGTCGAAACTTTCCTTCAACAGCTTCACAGTGCTCGACACTTTTTTTTGTCCTCTTCGGTAGGCCTTTGTTAATGGAATGCAATTTCGGTGTTCTAGGCTTGGCCCTTTTCTTCTACGCCCTAGTTCCCTTCTTGGCTTTAACACAATTTCGGTGTTCTTTGTTCTCCACTCTTCGCGTCTTCTCCGTTTTCTCTCCCACTCTCGGCTCTCTTTCTCTCATTGATTGTTTGTTTCTGAATTAAGGATGCTTAGATTCTTAATTAGATTAGATGAGAATTTGTGGGGGTGTAATATCTGAGTCAAAATGGTTCATGGGGCTCAAAGTGTAAGAAAAATAGGTACAGGGCCATTTTTAAATGAAACAAATTCCAAAGGGGCTTGGGCCCTAATTATCCGAAATATCTAATCCATGAATATTGTCATGGATTATTTTCATCATTGTCGTGCTTGATGAAAATCACTAGCCCGAAAAATATTCTATATAAACGCATTTTATGCGTATAGGATAATCTTTTTTTTTTCTTTTTTTTTTGTGAACATGTATTAGGATATAATCTTCAAAAAATGAAAGAAGAAAAAACTTTTTATTTTTATTTTTATTGTATGTATATGCGGAGGTTATATCTATATAAGGCAAGAATGTTTATAATTTTTGAATTGATAGCATAATTATTTATTTATTCGTAGTTGGAGGGTGCTGTTATTGAAATTGTCATAGCATTCAACCTATGTAGATTAAAAAAGATATAATTATCATAGCACAACAACAATCCATTTTAGCAGCATACAATTTCAGAATGCTTTTCTGGGATGGTAGGTAAGATGTGTTTGTTAAAATTTGCCACAGAACCCAAAATTTTTGTTGAAATGCCGTAATGATATAAACACAAAGTTGTATCTTGCAAAATTATTACTCCCTCCGTCTCACATAACGTGTCCTGTTTGACTTTTTGACTATGAAACTCGGACACCCTCCTTTGGGTCGAGAATCGGCCTCGGACACAATTCTATCACGGACACGACACCGGACACGTGTCCGGCAACGACTCCGACGAGTGGACACTGAGTCGACTCTTTTTGAAGGAAGGAGTCGGCTTTGGACGAGGGAGCAAAGAATCCATGGTGGAGGATGGACCATCTTGTTGGGAGGAAAATGGCCGCCGACGCAAGGAGGCGGTGGCGGCGCCGACTATTGAAAGTAAGGTGTGTAGAAATCGGAGATAGGAGAAGTTGTGCAAAGAAGATCCGATGATTGCTATGCTGGGAGAGTGGGAGGTAGGAGATGATGATGTTTACTGTTAGGGGCTTAGGGCACAAATGACTAATGGGCTAATAAATATACTCCATTATATGGGCCTATAAAACCTGTATAACTAATGGGCTTAATAAAATAAATTAAAAAGAAAAGATAGGTCACTATCAAGCCCAATACAGTTTATAAAATTAAAAAACACCAGCTAGTCCCTATGACTGTGGGTGGAGATGGGAGAATGAAAAAAAATAAAGAAAAAGGCTTAAATAAATTAAGTGTCCAATATTATTTTTCGGACACTCCGAATCGTGTCCGTATTTTGAAAATGGTCAAGACACCTGTTTGACCGTGTCCCCGTATCCCCAAATTTTAAAAATTGAGTGTCGACTCTTCCGATTCCCGAATCGTGTCCGACACTCAAAACAGAGTCTGAGTAACATAGCTTTTTGATACTGTTCATTGTTCAGCTTTGACTCAATTTTATTGCAAGTATATATTTGGACAAAAATAGTCGAGCTGAGTCTTGTTAGAATTGTATGATCATGTAGTTTTAGAATATATATTTTATATAATTTTTCATTGTATATATTTTGAGATATTAACGATTGAAAAAGTGCATTGGATTGTGTGCAAAAGTCAAACAAGACAAGTTAAATGGGACGGAGGGAGTAGTATTTTATTATTTGAATTAATCACAACCATTGAAATTTTAAATTGATAAATAATAGTAGTAATTGAGATTAGGGTATGTAGAAATCAGCCGCGGACAGGACTCTACCCTAACAAAAACCTAAAGTAGTAGAAATAGAGGGTAGCCATATTTGTGATTTGAAGCCAAGCCGGGAGCCGACTATACATATATAAGGCAGGAAGACCGAAGACAGACGTACTATATAAGAGGAACTTTGATAGGCATTGGGAGCCAATTGCCAACAACCAGGACAAGAATACAACCCTAGACCTCTCTCATAACACACAACCCCACAACCCTTATGGCTTAATTTACAAATCAAATACTACTACTACTATCAAATCTCCCCAAAACTAGTACTACTACTAATTAAAATCAATCCTTCCTTTTCCCCCATGACCAACCCCCCCGCTGTTTCCCCTTCTCCCTCCCCTTGGGGCACCCTCACGGAGCTCCTCCTCGCCTTCGCCGTCAGCCGCCATGGCACCGCATCCTGGGACTCCATCGCCTCAGAACTCCAGAAACGGACATCCGACCCTTCTCTTTCAATCACCCCTCAAAATTGCCGCTCGAAATACCTAGACCTCAAACGCCGCTTCCTCGCTCCAAATCATGATATCCTCGACGATAAATCAGACGCCGAGGCGTCCGCCCCTTTGCTCGACGAGCTCCGGAAATTGAGAGTCGCGGAACTCCGCCGAGAAGTGGAACGTTACGATCTAAATATCGAGTATTGTTTTACGATGCGATTGATTATTGGGAGATCCGAACGTGGGGGAAAAAAACTTTGTTGGAATGGATTGAGATTTTTAAATGATAAAAATAAATTAAGAAATAGGTAAGTAAAAAATTCACCGTGCGATTTGCTGTGTTTGTACAGGTCGTTGGAGTTGAAGGTGAAAAAAATGGAGGAGGAGCGGGACCGAAGCCTCAAAGAGGAAAGCGAGTCGGCGGATCTAGAGAAGAAAAGCGTGGGGAATACACGCGCCGAACCGGCGGCGGCCGGAGAATCCGTCGCCGGCGAAGAATTGGCGAAGGATGATCAATTGTCGGTGAACGAATCCAATTCTACAGATCTCAGAGTGGCGAAATTAAAAGCCGGTGAGAAAGATCCGGAACCGGCTCCAACGAGCGACGATGATGTGCGGCTGAAGGGAACCGGGCAGGTGAGCGGAAAACCGAGTGAGTGCAAATCAGAACCGGATAGGAAAAGCGTACGCGCGGATTCCTGCAATGGAAGTTCGAACAGCAGCATACAGGCCAAGAGAGAACCGGAAAATAACTCGGTCGGTTTTTTAATTGAACCGGGGGCCGAGTCAGACGGCGGCGTAGAGGTGGAAAACTCGGATATGCAGAGTTCGGCAAGTAGATCGAGGAAGGGGGAGAGGATTGATAAGCTGCATCGCGAGTGCGAACGCGAAGATCAATCTCGTGCCGTTAAATCCAAGTCTGCAGAATCGCAACCGTTGGTTGACTTCCTGCACTCTATACGGGCTCACAAGTTCGGCTCTGTTTTCGAGCGGCGGCTCCGGAGCCAGGTGAATTCATTTATGTCCTGCAGTATTATTTTATTATTTACATATTTACATTAATTATTAAGGTAAGTTTTGTTTCATCATTATTCATCCGAATGGAAAACCAAAACAATCTAATGACAATGTGATAGTACATAGGGTGCCGAACTAAATTGACGTGTTTTCCATACACATTTTCGTTTTAGGGTCGGTTTGAATCCAATCTATAATTCACTAGTCAACTTTAGCGCCCCGCAACTTTTTTAGTCCATTTTCTTTAGTTTTATTTTATTTTATTTTATTTTTGAGATAAATAAAGAGAAAAAAAAGACAAGGCTAATTAAATGTGTAGGGGCAAAATGGTCTGGGTTCTTGACCCGTTGTAAAATTTTGTCACTTATTGTTTCGGAGAAACACGTTTTCGAAATTGAAGCACTTCTTCATACCTCATACTCCGAAACAAGAGCAGTCTGGCTGTCTTGTGCACTGATCGTCATGAATGTGAAAAGCTGCATTGCCCATTTTTATGTTTATTTAGGGCTGGCCATAAGATTTTGGTTTTGAATGCCGCATTCACTGTAGGGCATGATGCCGCATCTACTTATAATTTATATTGTCGTTATTATATTTGTTTAATTTTAAATAAATGGGCCAATGGGGTAGGTACTCAAAAAGGGAATTGTCACAATGTGGTAATGGTGGCATTTGTGGCAAGATGAAATTAAGTACTCCTCTGTTTTGAATGGTTCTTCGTGTCGTGTCCATGAATATGACAGACATCCTAGCTGAGCTTGTTCCAAGATCCATAGAGTTAGTAGAATAAAATCTATTCTAGACAAATAGTTGAACTGTGAAAGTATGCCGGATGTGTCATGGTTAAATATTTCATAGATGATCAATGTGGGCCATTTTTATATACCTGAGTAAATAAATCACAAGTGTACTCATCTGGCAGCCCTTTTGTTATTTTCCTTCTTTGCTTGCAGGAAACTCCAAAATATCGGAAGTTGGTTCTTCAACACATAGATCTGGAAACAATCGAAACGAGGTTGAAAGAAGGCTGGTACTCCGGCTCCTCAACCAAGTTCTTCCGTGATCTCCTCCTGCTCGTCAACAATGCTCTCATCTTCTTTGGGAGAAAGTTGCCCGAGGCCAAAGCTGCTATTGAGATAAGACAACTCATTTCCAAAGAGATTAGTCAGCAAAATGCTAAGTCTATCTTTTCCTCTAGGAAACAAGTATCGTTGCATTCCCTGTCAGTTTCCAAGAAAGAAGAAACCAAACCTTCAGACTCCTTGGCGCTGAAGCCTAGGATATCAGGCTCCTTGATAGTATGTCGTAAGCGCAGTTCCATTGCGGCAAAGGCATCTGCATCTGATAAAAAGAAAGAACAAGGCTCTGTGCCTCCAGAGGGCACAAAACAACATTCAGAACAGTCTGGCAACTCGGATGAGCCTAAGATCACAAAGAAGCGAACAAGAGATAGGTTGTTTTCTTCTTCAACCCCAACGGGCACAAAGAAAAGTGGCAAGAATGAATCTAACGACAACAATAAGAATTCCTTTGCAGAGTCACGGAAACAGCAAGGGAAGGGTGGATCATCGTCGTCTTCTCAGCAGGCCGAACCCAAAAATGATAACAAGAAGAACCAGTCTGCACCAGACTCAAAAAAACGAGGTGCAGCCAACTTCTTGAGCCGAATGAAGCAAGGCTCTTCCTCAAACAACGGTGCGCTTCTTGATGCCCTAAAGAACAGGCCATTAACCAGCGAGAGCACGAGTTCCAAAGGAGGATCCGAGCTTAAGAAAAACGAGAATACCAAGCGTGGTGAGAAGAAAGAAGCTGCAACTAAGAAAATTACAAATTCGGAGACAAGTCAAGGGAAGGAAAAAGAAAAGGAGAAGGAAAAGGCTAGCCCCGGAAAGAGGAATGTGGGGAGGCCACCAAAGAGAGGAGCTGCGCCGCCTTCTGCAGTTGGCAAACGGGGCAGGGAAAAAGCCGAGATCGAAACTCCACCTTCAAAGCAGCCCAAGAAAAGAGCTAGGAAGTCATAGTGTTATATATAGCATATGGTAGAGGAGTTAAAATGATAGGAGATCAACATATGTATTTAGTAGTACATGAATTTATGTTCTTTCTTCATAGATTTACCCTTTTATATTTTTCAACATTAGGGTCTGATTTGTTTTTGCTTGTATTATGTAACTCATCATAGAAGGTTGAAGATTCACTCATGCACCACAATTTGTTCAGGCTATGGAGGAGGCCAGGGACAAGCTAAGGTTTCAAAATTCAGATTGTGCATGCTTTTCATGTCCTCTGGCAGCAATGTTTTGAAAACCATCTTAGTTACCAAATTGGAAAATTAACTCGGAATATGGTCATTGGTTCGATTGTAGGGAAATTAACATTTGTATTGATGTATATTAATTAATACAGTATAATTAATAACCAAATGTCGAGGAAAGGCAGAGCACTTAAAATATACATTCATTTGACTTTATACCCATATACTCATTTAAACTCCCTATCTATTTTCATCTAATATATCCAGTCAATTACTACAAATTTTGGGAATTTGGGAAATCAATTTATTTTTTTTTTCTTCGCCTGCCCATGCCTACTATATATGCCATGCCGCATGTTATCAGACCATCCTCTTCGCTTAGAAAGCAAAGAGCCGATTATAGGCTCTGCTTCGGATTAGCTAGGTTTTACACACCCACCAACAGTCCAACACTACTGCAAACTGTGCCCGACCATCGAATGAAGTTTACGGAAATGACGACACACAAACGGAGATGACAACGAGACAGACACAGGCACTACCACGGAGACACGACACACAAGTTTTTTCTTAGCTTGTGCAAGGAACAAGAGACAAACTAACCCCCAAAAGTTGGAAAATTAGAGACTGTGTATGTAGAACATAGAATAACTTAGAATTCGGCAATGACGTATAAGGTCAGATGTGTGTGGACCAAAAAAAAAAAAAAAAAAACCCAAGCTAAGGTGGGTACCCATTTTGTGGAAAGTTAACAGGCAGTGTTGACTGATGAGCATGTACAATTATGACCTCATTGACATGTGAATTATAGTATACGCATTCTACTACTACTACTACTATAAGAAAAAATATACTGCTCCATATGAAAGTGTAATGTTACATAAAATAAAAGTTTAATTAGATAAAACGATAATGATTTAAAAAAATAAATCAATATTCTAGGAACATTATAAATCAACATTCTATCATTCATCAATAACATGATTGAAGCATGATCAGTCATGACAAACACTACTGTATCTGAAATTCTCAATGCATAATTCTTCCCACTGAATGCATACAAATAATACATACATACTTAGTATATACTATATAAAATCCACCCACAGAATTAATTAGAAGTAATAACACATGAAATGAAACAAGTAGAAAACCTACATACAGTACAGACCTGAGACCACAAGAGTATATATATGTGTGTGTGTGTCATACTCTCATTGTTGTGATGGCTCCATCATCTCGCTGTTGGGGCAGCTGGTGGGTGACGACTGATCATTATTATTACTACCCTTCTCCTCCTCCAGCCACTGCAGGTACCTCAACAGCCCATCATCATCATCATCATCATCATCCCTCCTGTCGTCGCCGTCCTCATGATCAGTGTCACAATGATGATCTGATTGCATTATTCTAACATAATCCATCATAGGGATGACAGAATTCCAGCTGGCATCATAGTAGACATGGGAGCTCAGCATCAGCAATTGAGAAGAGCACCAATTGTAGTGAAGCCTAAATGAACTGATCAAAAACTGCTGCTGCTGCTGGTGCTGCTTCTTCTTCTTGTTGATGAGTGGGAATCTTCGGATCACTTTGAGGATGCTTGATTTTAGCTGAGACAAATGTGGGATTTTGAATATAGTGCAATTTTGGATTAGGATTTTGAACCTTGAAGAAGAAGAAGGAGAGGAGGAGAAGGGTTTTTTCATGGAGGCGGCAGCCAGGATCGATTGGCAGAAGAATAATTGGGAATTAGAGCTTTGAAAGAATTATATGTGCAATTGCCAATATATTCAATTCCGGAGGGAAATGGGTTTCTCAATTAGTTATACACCAATTTAATTTGGTGGTTGTCCACTTTTGAATTTCAATTTTGAAGTGATACTAGTACAGTACATTTTACCACTACCCTTTTTCTTTTCTTTTTTCTTTTTCTTTTTCTTTTTCAACTTTTTTTTTAATAAAGAAAAAATTTGGGATGGCAAAAAGGATGGGGATGGATATATAAAGTGGTTGAATAATGAATAGCTGCTGCCTGCTGGGCTTTTTTTTGTTTTTTAATAATGAAATTGGAATATGATGAAGTTAGGCAGGCGTAGGAAATTAAGGTCATCTCATGGGGCTTAAAATATGAAACATGGAGTATATAATACTAACTGGATTCAAAACATAGGATAGGATGGGGTGTAAGGTGTTTGGAGCGAGCGATGTGCTGCTTATCCAAAAGGAAGTTTGGACCCATCTCCAAATTTAATACTAGGACTAATACCAACAGTTGAATGATCGAGGACTGAGGCGAGCCCAAAAACAAGTTCAGACTCCAGAAGAAATTATTAAAGTGTATGTGATACGATCTGTGATGAGAATAGACGACAAAGTAATTGATGATGATGATGATGATGAAAACATCCACAGGAAATATCTGTAAAAAATCTTAAGCACAAAGTAAATTGATGGAGCTGCTAGCTGCACCTCTAATTTCTAAAGCTTCACCTTAATTCATTCAACTAATATACTGTATAATTAATGACAATTATAGGAGTGGTTTTTTTATTTTTTATTTATTTTTTTTTTATTTTTTTTTTGCATAGCTGTAGCCAGAAAAGAAAGGGAAAAAAATCAAAAGAAAACAAACTAATCCACAAAGGAGAAAACCATAAACTCGAGGACTAAACCCTTGAGAACCACACGCCGGACGCATCCGCCGTCAAGTCCCCTAGAATAAAGTCAGGGGAGAAAGCCAAAGTGGCGTAGAAATCTTCAATCGAGGCGCCATGTTTAGCCAGACGATCTGCAACCTTGTTCCCTTCCCGAAGAACATGCGGGAAAACACATTCGTCAAAAGAATCCTTCAATTCTTTCACCTTCAGAATAAGTGGCACAAAGGGATGACATGAGTCAACCGGCTGATTCAAGAGATGAATTGTAGTCATAGAGTCTGAATAAACACAGACCCGTTGAAAACCCAGCTCATGCACATAGGAAAGGCCCGCGGCCATGGCAGAGATCTCAGCAAAAGAGTTGGCAGACACACCCAGAAAACCGCAGCCCCCACCTAGCCACTGCCCATCTTCCGAGCGCACCACGAACCCCATCCCCGCACGACCTGGTTTACCAAAGGCACTCCCATCAACGTGAAGGATTGTATCACCCATTGCCCATATGCCATTTCACCATACGAGTAGCCGCACCATGAGAAGAGGACCTGTGTCTGCCATCTCAAATGAATTGATGAGTTAATAATAACCTAGCTAGCTAGCTTATAGAGTACTACTTACTATTTATTATATACTATAATATAATTTTATATTTAATATAATATTAATTATATTATTACTAGTTAGATATATTATTATTCTTTGGGTCTTTAATGAAATATATTTTCAAAATATAGCGGCTAAATTGTAATATAATGTTGTATGGCATGAGCTTCTAGCACCATTTCTTAGGTCTTGACTCCTAAAATAAATTGTATAGGCTCCTCAGAAAAAAAAAAAAAAAAAAAATATAGAGTGCTATTCTTGGTTAATACTGTATAAATTTTTGGGACTAAAAATGACAAACTTATAAAGTTATTACGGCATGGACCTATTTTGTTTTTATTCGGTAGAAATAATATGCTCCCTCCGTCCGGCGAAGTTTGACACATTTCTTTTGGGCACGGTAATTTAGGTGGTGGGGTTTAATAGTTAAAGTGGTGTGAGTGTTTGTATTTAAGATTCTAATAAATTTTGATACTGTTTATTATTTAACTTTGACTTAATATTATCATAATGATGTTCTGCAAAAAAAAATATTATCATAATGGTGTAAGTAGAGAAAAATAATCAAGTGTGATCTTGTTGGAATCGTCTAATCGTGTAGTTTTAGAATATATATTTTATACAATTTTTATCTGTACCAAATTTGAAATATTAAGGATTAAAGAAATATAAGGGACTTTGTATAGAAAAGTAAAATTGTATTGGAATTTGTGCAGAATAGTAAAAGTGATTACTTTTAATGAGATTTGATAATAATTAAAATTCTAATCAAATTTATATTAATTTAATTTATCTAAAAATGAAATGTGTCAAACTTCGTGGGACACCAAAAAAAATGAATAGGTGTCAAACTTCGTGGGACGGAAGGAGTATTATTGTACTAGTAGTAATTGCAAAGAAACAAAAGAAATTAAAGCAGCTGGAGAGTACATAAAAAGTGATCCAACAGCTATAGGTAATTGCATGAAGTGTATAATTAATATGGAAAAAAGGATAAATATGTCCTTTTTCTTTTTAAAAAATTCAAATCAGTCCTTTTTCTATTTTATTACCAAAACAGTCCTCTACAAATACTAATTATGTTCAAATCAGTCATTTTTTCACTAATTATATTCTAATTGCTGACGTGGCAAGGGTTTTAATTTAAACCTGACACGTGTGCATAATATTAGTCCTTTTTCTTTTATCTTTTGTCAATTCAGTCCTAAACTTTTATTTTGTTCTATTTAGTCCTCTACCCCAATCACTCATTTTTATATTAATTGGCCTCAAACCTTTCAAATTATTTCATTTTAGGCCCAGAACCTTAATTTTTTTATTATTACTAATACATTTATCAAATAAATGCCCAACATACTTCCGTAAATAAAATTAAATACCAAACCTCATACATTGGGTTTGACCGCCTTGTTACCGGGTCTTCGAAGTTCCGAATTTTACGGACTCTCTCTAACCACCCGACCGTAACGATGGTTCATTGGTTCTGGTTTCCTTCAGCAACAATCAGCACAATCATACTTTGTGGACAATAAAATTCATACTATTTTTTAATATTTTTAATAATATTAATATTTTTCAATAAAACCAAGGCTTGTATCCATAACCTTCCAAAAATTCAAGTTAAATCATTTACTCAAATATTGCTACATCCTAAGGTAGGACGCAAAGTAAGATTCTGTTGATTGTTATTGAAGGAAACCAAAACCAATGAACAATCGGTTGCGGTCGAGTGGTTATTAGAGAGAGTCCGTAAAATTCCGGTACTTGAAAGACCTAATAACAAAGCAGTCGAACCCAATATATGAGGTTTGGTGTTTAATTTTATTTATGGAAGTATGTTGTGCATTTATTTGATAAATGGATTAGTAATAATAAAAAATTTAAGGTTCTGGGCCTAAAATGAAATAATTTGAAAGGTTTGAGGCCAATTAATATAAAAATGAGTGATTGGGGTAGAGGACTAAATAGAACAAAATAAAAGTTTAGGACTGAATTGGCAAAAGATAAAAGAAAAAGGACTAATATTATGCACACGTGTCAGGTTTAAATTAAAACCCTTGCCACGTCAGCAATTAGAATATAATTAGTGAAAAAAGGACTGATTTGAACATAATTAGCATTTGTAGAGGACTGTTTTGGTAATAAAATAGAAAAAGGACTGATTTAAATTTTTTGAAAAGAAAAAAGACCTATTTATACTTTTTTTTCCATAATTAATAGGTGGAGGTTACAAGATCGATCACACATGAATATATAACGTATGGAACCCCCCCTAGCTTTGTAATGAAACTGAAGATAACAAACAATATGTACGCACGTAGTATATCCGTACCAAATTAATTACATAATCTCCTGGTGGATTTGATTTCTAGAATCCATACAATAATAATACAGCCACAATACATATGCCACCTTGCGGTTTAACTTAATTGGGGTTTGAGAAAGAGGAGGACCCCCCAGTCTTTTGTCTGCTTCTTACTACTACTAGTACTTCCTCCGTTCCTTATTAATCGACACAAATTGACTTGTGTCACTGTTTATTGAGTAACTTTGACTCGACTTTTTAATACAATTGTATAAGATAAATATCGTCAAGTGTGATCTTGTTGGATTCGTCTAATCCCATAGATTTAAAATATCAAATTTTCATAATTTTTACTTGTATGAAATTTGAGTTATTACGAATTAAAAATGTGTATTGGATTGCGTGAAATGTGGGTCCGTGGCAATTAAAAAGGAACGGAGGAAGTATAATATAGGAATAGTAGCTTTCGCACAAACTGCCATACAACATTTAATGAGGCTTTAAAAAAAAAAAAAAAAAAAAAACTCTAAACAGATGGAGTTAGAGGTGTCTGTGGGCCGAGCTGCTGGGCCGGCCCGCCATGCAAGGCAACATATGCAGGGCGGGCTTAAGAATTTAAGGCCCGTTTAGATGCGGGTCTAAACGGGCTTAGCCCGCGGCGGGGCGGGCTTATGCGGGTTGGGCCCGCGGCGGGGCGGCGCGGCCCGCGGGCTTTGCCTATTTTTTTTTTTTACTAGCTTTTGAATATTGATTAATTTATTTAGTAAATTATTTAATGTCTAACATTAACTCATTAAGTCATCAAACATAAATCATAATTTTGGTTACACATTAAATTTCAAGTTGTTATACAAATAGTCGATATCTTCTAATATTTCTCCGCTTCTTTGTATTATTCATATTAGTTTTTTAAGTATAAATTCCTTTTTATTTTATTTATTAAAAATTATGAATACTTTTAAATTATTATAGTTTGATTGTTAATTATCTTACTTTTAAAATATAAAATCACTGCTAAAACAGATTAGCCTCCTAAAGACTTCGACCCTCAGACACAATATTTTTATCAACCCAGTCATTAATTATAAAATTTTTGTATTGTCCAATACTATATTTTTAAAATATAATACACCCATTTAATATTACAAATTAGAATAAATACAGTTTTAAAGAATTATTCAACAAACGTACTATTAAAGTAAATAATTAAGCCAAAAAATACACACTTTTAACTATTTATAATTTTAATATCATTTATAAATCTTTATATCTTATTTTTATTTTATACAATAAAAAATATTCACATTATGTTTTTTACATTAAAAAATAAATTTAATATTAATATTTTCCTAAAAAGCCTGTGGGCCGGCCCGCAAAACCCGTAGCCCGCGTGTGGGGCGGATCGGGCCTAGGCATTTTGAACCCGCCCCATTTAGGTCCGCCCCGTTCAAGCCCGCAAAAATACGGGGCCCGCGCGGGCCGGCCCGTTTCGCCCCGCGGGCCCGTTTTGACACCTCTAGATGGAGTATCATATTCATATCAATGTTCATATATGCATTGTTTTAAATATCTCAAAATTCCCGAAATTTCGGGTTTCGGGACATCCCGAAGCGAAATTTCACATGTAATATTTTTTTGCAAAATTTCCATCGAAATTTCGCCCGAAATTTGACCGAAACTTCCCGAAATTTTTTTAAAAAAATAAATTTTTTTCTCTAAATTTTAAAAAAAATATTTTTTTAAAAAAAATAAAAATTAAAAATTATATTTCAACCCATATTATGATGCCATCCAATTAACTTGTTTATTAATTTTAAGTCTCTTATCAATTAACATGGTGCATGATATTAATAAAATTACTAGCATATTATATCATTAAATGAGTACTGTTAGCATATTACTAATTTATATAACAACAGAGATGAAGAATTTTGGAATATCTTTATTTTCATCATCTCAGAATCTTGAATTAGTTCTCAAAAAATTATAAATATCTCCGAAATTTTCCTAAATTTATATGTCCGATATAGATACCGAAACCGATATTTAAAACCTTGCATATATGTATATTTGACTGTATAATGTATTACTGCCATTAGTTACCTTTCGTAGCTAGCTTTAATGTTATTACACTCATCACATAATACATACACAGGTTTTTCGCCGGGTGGACATGCTAAGCTATACTACACCTGTTCTCGTATAAATGCACCATTCCTGCATTTCACGTAGTTCAAGACATATTTTTATGTTTATAACTCAAATTGTATATAAGTAAAAAAATAGAAAAATTTGATACTCTAAAACTATGTAATTAGACGAATCTAACAAGATCTCACATGACTATGTTTTTTCTTATATAACTATATCTAAAAAATTAGTCAAAGCTACCTAATGAATAGTTGCTACTATACAAATTGTTCACTTATATGAGAACGGATGTAGTATATATGTAGGAAAGCATTCATATATATGTCCGTGCGTGCAGGCAGCCAAGGCGTTTAATTGGTTTTTTACTGACCAATCGATCGAGTAATGGATAAATACAATATCAATATCATCACATTGTTTATATATATATATATATACTAGTTAGAGTAGCTGTGCGATGCACAGCATATTTAGGGTGTACAACTGCCCGTGGAGGGAAAAAAAATTATAGGTAAGTGTACGTGGTTTTTTATATGATATTTATTATGTTCAAAGAAGTTTAGTTATATTTAATTTATAAAACAACTATGTAGTGTTGAGGAAGATAAAATCAAACAATATAAAATTTATTTAGAGTTGAAATTGCCTAACACTTAACAGAAAGAAATGCGAAATACATGGATTTAATAACAATGGAAAGCCAGGTCAAGAAGGAGAATGGTGGAATAGAAGCACATATCTCATTTAGAAAAGATGGAGAATATTCTGTGATCTGAGGACATTTTGAAAGATGGAGAAGCAAACATACATACTGCATATTCTTAGGGATGGATGTTAAGGCAAAATAAAAATGTACACATTACCTCCCGACAGATTTAAAATCTCCCAAGCATTTTGTCATAACTTCATTGCGTTTCTGAGATGCAGCCCATTCTTCTATCTTCTTTTTCTCTCTGAAATTTAAGACAAACAGAAAAATTCATAAACAAACATCCTCATTTTTCTCTTTGATCACTGTAACCTAATCCAAATTTAGTTCAGGTAGTGCCAGCGCTTTTACTCAAAGGGAAGGGCCTGCCCCAGGTTTTTGCTCAAAGAGGTGTTCAAATAAATGTATCAAAAAGCAAAAGAAATTCATAAAGAAAAATAAAGACGCCAACGTCAATTTGTCAACACGAAATTTCAAGTGTAGAAATGCTCGCAGAATTCAATTTTCGCAGCACCAGATGTAAGTCAGATAATTTCATTCAAGGAGAAAAGTACATTAACAACACTTACCTCTGCAGTTATAGGGATGTGATTTCTTCTTTCATCAGTTTTGTCAATAATTATATAGGAATTAACAATGGAAATGTGTAAAGGCACGAAGAAAATATTTTTGTCACCTGTCAACATATTCCTTTAACAGCTCTTTTGCTTGAACCAGCTTCGAAAGCAAATTGCGGTAGATCGGTCAACACTCTTCTTGTTTATATTCAGTGCACTACACAGCAGTCAAGTCATTAAGAACACATTCAGTACTAATTTCCTTGTGATTACTACAAACATGGTATATTGATCAGCATTGAGTAGAAAAATATTTAACATTGTTGTGCCGTGTCTGATTTCTAGCTTCAAAACTTGACTTAAGATTGAATGGCCTCAGTAGTCAGTACAGTAAAGGAAAACGTCCTAGAGAAAATCATATGTTTTAATAACATATTGGATATTTGATTATGGTATATATAACTGAATACTAAAGTAAAAGCACCATAGGTGCATACTATCCAATGTTATCGATGGCGGATGGCGGGTCATGGCGGAAAGCCAAAATACCGCCATAGGGTTATGGCGGATGGCGTGGCGGGGTTATGGCGGACGCTAAATATATTAAATAAAAAAATAAATTTAATTATAAAAATACTAATAAAATACTAAAAAATAGAAAAAAAATTAATAAAAACATTCAAATAAAATTCATAAAATACTTAAAAGTCTTAAAACACCAAAAAAAAAGTATTTTAAAAAGTGACAAACCATCCAGTAAAAACTAAAAAGAAGGGCTGCTAAGAGTAAAAACTAAAAAAAATGACACTGTACATACCATAGTACAAAGAGAAAGGGGAAGAGAAAAGAACAGATACTAGAACTGGAATGATACAGAGAAAGAGGGAGAAAGAAAAAGAGGGAGAAAGAAAAAAAAGAAGCACCAGCCTCCTACGAGAACGAAAAAAAGAACGCTGAGTTAACACAACTTTGCTCGCCAGTTGCCCTGCTCACCGGAGTTGTCCCTGCTCGCCAGAGTCTCCGCCGCTTGCTGGAGGTTGCCGGAGGTCGATGGTGGTCGCCGGAGGTTGCTGGAGAACGCTGACTTCTCAGGTGAGGTTCTGAGCGAGGGTTCGTGAAGCCCGGCTCCCTCCAGGTTATGTTTTTCTATCAATTTCGGACTCCATTTTGGTTGGAAAATGGGCTTGGATCGTGGCCCAACAAAAAAAAACACTAAAAAAGCTAGGAATCCGCCATGGCCGCCATGGCCTCCGCCACCGCCATGGGCCATGGCGGCCGCCATCCCCGCCACGGCATATGCCGTGGCAAAACCTGGTAAGGCGTGGCGGTGGGCTGAAATCCCGCCACCGCCACCCGCCATGGCGCCGCCATGGCCGCCATTTAACAACACTGATACTATCTGTTTGATTATTTTAAATTTATATAAAACTAAAAATAAAAGATAAAGAAAAAGAAAATATTGTAAATACAAGGGGCAAAGCTAGATCTTGAACAAATTACTCATGATTATGTTTATGTAGGTAGATGGGTTAATTAGTTAAATATATATCTCTATATATACATAACAAATGGAGAAATGTAAGACATTTTGTTTGGCAGTGTACAACAAAACTGAGACATAGAGATTATTCCTTACCACTTCAATCAACAAGCATTTTAAATACCGTTTCTGGGAACGCCGCAATCTCTCCATGAAGATTCTTAAATAAGGCTCAACCCAATGGTGAACCTGCCCTCTGCAGTTCTGGAATAGAACTTGAATAAGTTTAGTTGCTGGCTCAATGTCACCATCCTCCAAATTCGTATCATCCATGACCTGCATGAACAGAACAAAAGCTTCGTCAGGGATAATTCAATAGCTCAGCTAAGATTTAGGTTTTGACATTGACAAAATATCAACTCACAGATGAAATCATGTTCCAAAGGCTTTGCTGGTAATCAGGTTCCTTGCATGTCAAAAAATGTACAGTGCTTCTGGATACATAGTTATCTAACAGAACCAGGATATCTGTTCACAAGAATCACAGGGTATGACTACTGTAATCAAGCCTTGTTGATCAGATTTCAAATTCTCTATTTTTTTCATGATTGTGCTAGTAGACAAGACATCATACAACCATGAATTACTTTGACATCATAGTCTATATCTTGGGATCAATAGGGAGGTCATCAAAAGTACTTAATTAAAATGCAAAATATAAAAAATGAAATCTTAATTGTCCTATAGCATTTAACAGGCAAAATACTACATTCTTAAACAAATTGAGAAAATAGATTTTCTCAAATTGAAACAAAAAAAAATTTTACTATAGACCTTAACAGAAACAATGGTTCCAGGCATTCCTCTTTCATCAACTTCTGGAATGCAGGTTGAGGATATTCAAATCTACAGAAGAAGAAAATCTATCATTAGCTGAAGAAATGCCCGATTTGAATGCATAAGAGCATCAGACATTAAAGTTTCAACGAAATTAGTGTTCAATGACAAGGAAACTAAAAAATATATTAAATCAAATTGATTACCAAAGCTCCCAGCTGAGACAGAATGATTCCGAGCTTGTTGGGAAAACTTTATGAAACCAGGAAGCTCAACCATAGGATCCATAACTGCTACCAAGAAATTTTACAGCTGCAGGAGCATTATAATCATTAGTATAAATCGATTTTCAGACATAAAAAAGTAGTATCAAGTTATAATAAAATAAACCAATGCTACACAGAAGATCCCAAACAAGAAAACGAAAAAAAATTAAGCCTGTAATCCACAAATATCAAAAATACCTATGCAACGGAAACACCTTGACCACCGCGATTGAACATCACCTCAGCCACCATCACCCTCGTACCGAGAATGCCCATTGCGCCATCAAAAATTAAACCCATTGCTTGAGGAATAAAGAATTTAACAGAAATCTGGTATGGAGTACTGAAAGATAATAGCTCGAAATTAGCAAATCCAATACGATAGGAAGATAGTAAAAAATTAACAAATATTATAATCTCAAACAAAAAAAAAAAACAAAAAAAACAAAGATACAACTTAATCTTTTCCACTAAAAAACAAAGAAAATGATAACTGGCCAACAGCTGCATAAAACACATCCATATCAAGTATAACGAAAATGGTCATTTATAAGAAATATAAGATTTCTACACTGGAATAGTAAAAGCATGTAAGAAAGAGTTTCGATAATAGTTATAGTTTTACCATGGGGAAGATTCCGTGGGGAATGCAAGGCCTGTCCAGGCAATGCCGCATGAATTACAATAAATAACAATGCAGGGATGACACAAAAATTCTAAAAAGTAAATTTAAAAATCGTAAATTCGTGGAACAATAAATGACTCACAATTGCTTTTGTGGGTTACTGGTTTGTCTGGAGCAGTAAGCCAACCGACATAGGGAAAACAAAGTAAGACAAAGCATGGTAAACAACAATAATAAAGATTCATAAAGAGCTTACAGCACCAAGCAAACATAGAGGAAATATTTCAACAAACCTGGGCAAAAGCCATTTCGCAGTCTCAACAGGATAATAATACACATCTATAACCTTTTTAAGGTTTTTCGTAACTATTTCAGTGACATACACAAACAACACCATTATCATCTTAATCACATTGTTAAGAGGTATCTGTCAATGGCATATAGTCTTAGAAAAATCTCAATAAGCAATAGAGGAACAAAATAAACCAAACCTGAGTGAGTTTGTCATGGTGAAAATAGAGGTATCTATCAACAAGCTTTGACGGATTCCACAGGCGCACCCTGCAAGAAAACAAGAAAAAGGTAAATCCACGCCGGAAATGAGATTACGGATACGCACGGAGATGGCTTGAATTACTTTTTCCCTAACACAACTTGGTAAAGCAATAGAAACAAGACTGCAAACAGCAGTTTTAGTAGGACTTGTGTACTCAAGTATCTCAGTACACAAGTTCGACGATTTTATGGTGCCAATATTCTGCTGGTTAATTCTATTGCAAGTGTCCTGTACATAAGAGAAAATGTTGTCATTCACAACTTCAAAACCAAACATCCTAACTTCCGAAAAATAAAACTAAGCACAGAAATACATGAGTTGTCAAGCAAACCTTGTACAACATGTAAGGAGTGCCAGTTTCAAGTTGAGATTTCAAGATTTCAACCCACAGACTTTGTGCTGGAACAACCTTATTGGTTTTCCCTGAGTGCAAGAAAACACCACTTTAGAGATTAGAAACTGCTCAAGCAGAACTCACTGGAAAGTTGCACGTGGGACCTGGAGACTTTTCTGTTCATTGCACCTTAGGGATTAGAAACTTTTCTGTTCATTGCAGAGACCTACAGGGGAAGAATAATGAAGGGATCTGGAGACTTTAACTCTCTCAACTTGTTCACAAACATTCTCCACCAGAAAGTAGCCGCACAGGTGATTCCTTTCTAGTGATTCCAATGAACATGCACAGTTGAGGGGCTGTGTGTAGAAGATGAAGGGAGCTACACAGGGCTAGGGTTGGGATGCTAGTTGACTACCCTAGCCCCTAAGCATGCACAGACAAACTGAAACAGGGGTTTGCCTTCGTAGAACAACAAATTTACACAAGAATTCTTCAATAACTCATACATGATGCAGCTAAAATTTAATTAATCTCGTATATGCATGGATACGTCAACTAACTTGTACAACCAAATCCCCAAGGAATAAACTACACCTGCTTAAACGAAAGGAAATAAAAACTTAGCAACAAATACGACTTGTACGCTTATTTGTCTATACATCCTAAATATGATGCAATTCCTTGTTACGAAACATTTCTAATTCCAAGAGAAAATAATGTTCTTAATTACTAAAATTTATATAAAAAAAACATCATTGGGTTTGCATTTATGAGCTACAGCAGAAGAAACTAAAGAATTGAAATAATTTCAAAACAGATTCTTAACGACAACTCGACAAATTTATCTTCAAGTTACAATTTCACGAACTTATCCAAGGGAATCCCCATCTTAAACAGCTATGAATTCAGTACATAGAAACAATAAGTAAGTTCAGATGTCTGCTCCAAAAATCAACTTAGTGTTTCACCTATTGTATGTCAACAGAAGCCGAGCTCCAAAAACCCTCCAAAGCTTAAGGATTCCTCCAGCTGAATGCCTGCTTCAAAAACAAAGGATGAAAGCACAGTAAATCAGTGACAAAATAGTGAAGCAAAACCGAAGCACGAGTGGAAAAGAAATTCAGTAACAGGGATGAGCAAATATGCATGGGGTTTGATTAAAAGTTTTGGACATAACAATGGGGTGAAAGCAAGATGAGTGTTATATAATTTCTGTGCAGGTTCCAACCCAAAAAAGGAAAATCAAGCAATGGATCATTTGGTAATAACAAAGAATTTAAGTTCTTCTGGTGGCAACAGTACATGATGATTCAATTTTCCTAGCTTTGAGGTCATTAGCAAAACATATCTATAAATCTGATAAAAGGCTACCATGTTACAGTAATAACGAGGCATTTTATAACAACTATTAAAAAAATCAAATTCTAAGATTAGACATAACAGCGGAACAAAAAAGAGAACAGTAAGAAAAAGAAACCTTCAGTCCATTTAGCTGCAGGGCTTTCAATATTTTGTACCCTATATTGCATATAAGTTATATCCTTGGACATATGTGTATCATCAATTGCTAAAACTACTCGTATCCGTGGAGTCGGTCGCCTGTTCGCGTTTGCGAAGAAGGGCTCCGCCGTTAGCGGGATGAAGGAGGACAAAAAATGCAACAAGAAAGCACTACAATCAACCAGAACGGCGTGAATCTGAGACGATGATGGGAAAGATACTTACCGGAGCACGATTCCTGGAAGAAGACTCTCAACGGCGAGTTATTGCTGGGCTAATTTGGGGGAAATTGCGATGGGAGAGGCGGCTTGAGATAGCGGGGCTAGGGTTTAGGGATAAGAAAGCGGGTCGGGTAGCCAGGCATCGCCGTGGAGCCGACGTCGCAGCAGCAGCCGCTGCCAGGCTCTACGTCCGCCCCTCGCGTTACATGGCCAGCGATTTCGTCGGGGGAGAAGGGCGGCTCCGACAGCGGAACGGAGGAGAATAAGAATGCTATAAGAAAGGGGAGTTCGGGGGAGATTAGGAAAGAATCAGGGACCAAGGCGAGGAGATTATGAAATTGCGGTTTGGCAGCCTGCGGGATCGATCCTGGAACCAAAACAAATACTGAATGTGGGGAATTGGATGATGGGAGGAAGATTTGAGATCTAACGGTCAGAAATTAAATTGAATCTGGATCCGACGGCTGAGAATGAAATTGCACTTGGCAAAATTTTTTACAAACTCTCTTATATAGTAGAAGATATATATATTGTTTTTATATATAATTGCAATATCAATTAGGCCAAATTTAATAAACAAACAAAAACACAAAGTTAAAATAAGACAAATTTTGTAGGACGGACAGAGCACACATTATTAGGTAAAAATGAAGTTTCATTCCCAAATCAAATTCAAATAGTATTAAGAAAGGCATGGTTGAAGATATATATCCCAATTCTCCCAACAAAATAATAAATCTATGCATTACGTGTAATTAGTAGGATTTTAGGATATGAGAACCTAGTATTAGTAGTAGTATAATAATTTGTTCTACAATAGTAAATTTTTGTGGCTATATATGCTTACTTGCTAGTATTTAATTAAGAAAGACAATAATGTTATTGCAATATAATTGTTATGTTAGGTTTTATAACTCTATGGATGCATCCAATATATGATCGAGGAATCCAGAATCCAGGTCAATAATTTATACTACTACTCCATGTTGTGTATTCAAGAATACTATAATCTAGCTAGGCACACAAGTACTAGTATATAGTAAGTACACTATTAATTTACTATGGCTTAAGATTTTTACAATTACCACATTTTCTTGGACCTTATGTACTATATCAGATAAATATATAATAATGCAGACGACACTAAAGAAGTGGGGTAGAGATTCTTTTAATTTCCTCCTCTGTTTTGTTTTGTTTTGTTTTTTTTTTTTTTTTGTGAAGGGAAATTCAATTATGCATGCGGTCCTTGTTGCCGTTGCAAATTGTAATGGAGAGTACGTACTAGGCAATGTGGGTAAGGTAAGGGGTAGCATCGAAATCTTCTTATGGAGTCGTCCTGACCCACTGCAGTGTTGTAAATTAAATGGGTTTTTGGCCCATTAAAGGTTTTGAATGGGAATCCCACATTGTTTGGAGAAGAAAAAATTCTCCACCTTATAAGGGAATTCACTTTATAGAAGTTTGAATGAAATAAATAAAGCTATACTCCGGTGGCTACGTACGCGCAAGGGGTGCAAATCCGGCTCCAAACGAATAGGTGGCTTCCAAATTGAATTGAATTGAGTTCTTCCACAAATTAATTACTATAAACCATGCCGCATGACTCCATTGCCCCTCGTCAAACTCACCAATACAAATTCACTCCAAACCCAGCAGCTGGCAGCAGCAGCTTTCATTTCAACACTACTCTCTTGGCATAAAGATAAGATGGCAATATACAGGAGATCTAGCAGTGCCAAATACTATAATCGTTTCAATACCAGTATGACGACGGCTATCAAACATCCCATTATATTTTTGAGCATATGGTGCATGAGGGCAGAATTGACCTCCAATTTCATTCCTAATTTTATTACTGGATCGGAGTGGTTAGTTTGGAAGCCCGCCCACATATTGCTAACATATGAAGTATTATGTCTCTACTCATTAATTATATTTGCGGGCTCTTAAACATCCCTAGCTCACTTTTATTTGTATTTTAGTTTTTCACACTCTTATCTGCAGAAGAAGCAAATCATTATCGAATTTGAAATGGGCTGAGCTCGGCATGATGCATAGTGGGATTAGTATACCCATCAATCTAGTCTAGTGCTGTTTGTAGAATAGAAGTACTACATATCACTTTCACTTCCTTTTTACTGTACTTACTGATAACTGCTAACCAAAAATTTCCCCTTTATATATATGTATCAGTAACAAACTGTTATTGTTAATAAGTACATATGAGTTCTAATATGGCCAAACCGGTGTCTGCTATTCATGAGTTTCAATGCACGAAACATACAACAATCATGATTGGTTCATGACCACATTTTTTTTTTTAAAAAAAAAAGGTACTACTACCAAGTTTGATGTAAATTCCGTAGATATATTTCTTTAAAGGAAATAATTTAGTCCAACAAAATGAAGGACAACCCCAAGAAAGTCCAAACAAGTGGAGTATAGTACTCCCTCCGTCCCGCGAATTGTGGCTCGTTTCTTTTGGGCACGGTAATTTATGTGATGGAGTGTGGTGAGGTTTAGTGATTAAAGTGATGTGAGTATTTGTGTTTAAAATTTTAATGAATTTTGACTTTCTTTATTGTTTAACTTTGACAAAATATTATTGTAATGATTTAATTATAGAAAAATATTCAAGTGTGGTCTTGTTAGAATCGTCTAGACGTCTAGATTTAGAATATATATTTTATATAATTTTTATTTGTACCAATTTTAAAATATGAAGAATTAAAGAAATGCAAGGGGCTTTATGTAAAAAATAAAAGTGTATTGGGAGTTGTGCAGAATAGTAAAAGTGATTACTTTTAATGGGATTTAGAAATCATTAAGATTCTAATCATATTTACATTAATTAAATTTATCTAAAAAGGGAAAGTGGTCACAATTCGTGGGACAGCCCAAAGAGGAATACGAATCACAATTCGTGGGACGGAGGAAGTATTGTTTTTTTAAAGAAAAAATAAGTTTGTCCTATCAAATCAAACTAAAGGGTTTTATTTAATAAATTGTCCTAAATTAAATATATTCTGGATTAACAGCACCAAACACCTAATCCTAGACAAATGGGGGCATTGGATGCAATTAATGATCTTTAATTAGGAGCAAAATAATGATCCATAGTACTATAATACATGCGTTTTGGTTACTCGTACTTCCAATAGCATTCTATGTGTGTGCTATTGTCTATTTGCCTATTCAACTTTTAATTTTTTTAAAGTACGATCTGCAAAGTAAGCAGTATTAATTAAATGGAGTTTATGATGGTTCAAAAATCAAATAACTTAACCAAAAACTAACCTCAGGGTTAAGCTATCAATCAACTTTAATTTGCAAGATAGAGCATCTTTAATAAAGTTCCCACATCCTTGAAAGTGTTTTAAATGTGGTACTAGATGAGTACTTAGAGTAAAATAAATTAAGCTAATACTACTAAGCTATATAATACTTCTACTACATAATGCAGAGTGAAGTATGATGCCAAAAACAATATAAGAGAAAAAGTATATAGATAGGATAGGAGCCTTGTGCCATTATTGGTCTGTGAATTCTTAATCCGAAGTGGGAAGTGTGTGGGGACACAAAACAACGCCATGCCTTTTTTTTTTTTTTTTCAGAACAGACGACGGAAACCAAGAATGAAGAGTCTCCAGAAAATACACTTAAATGTCAATAAATAAATTGAAAAAAGACAGTTGTGTGTTTAGTGACAGGAAAAGGTGAGTGTTGTTATAAAAGGCAAAGCTGCCAGTGGCAACGACTCCCAAAAGACACTCTCTACAACGCTGTTTCCTTCCCTCATCACCACCAATCCATTATTAACCTCCTCTGCTACCTTCCCTTCTTCCATTTTCTTCTTTTTCACTTCTACATTGGATAAGGATTTACCTTCCTTGAGGAATTATCAGTGCCCTCCAACTCCAAGCGCCACCACCCATCAGACATGGCCCTTTTGTCCTTTTTCTCAGGTGAGATGCAAATTATTACTGTTGTCTTGTGTTCCTTTTTCCCACTTGCGTAATAGGAGTATGATTTAAATACTAGTAGTACTACTAGTATTATTATTACTTCCAAGGCGCACTCAAACTGTTAGCTTATTTGTCTCCGACTCCTGGGAATAAAGTTTATATATCTTCCTCTTTGATTTTCAAGGCCCCAAATTTTCTCAATTAGGTCATTCAATTGAGGGACTCACTTGTCTGGCTTTTTTATGTTTCTAGAACAACGCGCGTTGCAGCAATGAGTGTGTCCCGACCGGACCAACATCAAGAATGGAAAAGGGTTCATCGTCAAGTAGCGGTAGTGGGACGGATTCCCTCAATTATTTGAATTTCGGCGAGAAAGTCTACTTTGAAGGCGCGGATTCTCGATTGCAGCCCAAATCAAGCGGCGGAATGTTGCAGTCCCCGGCGAAAAGAGGGCGGAATGGGGCGGTACAGAGCAGCCAGCCGCCCAGGTGCCAGGTGGAGGGATGCCAGCTAGATCTGAGTGATGCTAAGGCTTATTACAGCAGGCACAAAGTCTGTGGTATGCATTCCAAGTCTCCTAAAGTCACCGTTGGGGGCCTCGAGCAGAGGTTTTGCCAGCAGTGCAGCAGGTTAGCTTTTTAATGTTTTACCCAATTTTGGTTATCTTCCTTCCCCCTTTTGTTATGTTTGAGTATTAGATTATTAAGTAAGTTTGATTCTTCGGATTTGTATTAATTAACTAGCGGCATGATGTGACAGCCATGTTAATGAAAATGCACAAGGTTTACATTACAGATAAGGTTTTGGGGGTCCATTGTGCTTTAAAAGCTGTTGCTTCTTTATGGTTTTGGTCGGGTACTTTATTATGATGTGAATATGTTTGATAATCTGTGTGAATTTTTGCTTTACACAGTACACAACTTAGTGTTGCTGTGATGTGGTGTTTTTATGTTTCTCTGCTGTTCTTGGAGGCTTTTGGTGGTGGGTTCATTCATTCATCTAGTCATTGGTTTTTGCTGTTGTTTTAGTGAATTAAAAAGTTAAGTTTTTGGCTTTAGCGAATTCTGATAAGCACATTGAATCTAGTTTTGAAGTAATTAAAAATCAATTGGTTTGTGGTAGTCCACTGGGTAATCTGTGGGGTGTCTTTTGGAACATCTGGTAAAATAAGATGAAATGAAACTGATGTAGTCCTAGGTTTGAATTTGAACTTAGTCACAATTTGCACAAAGGTAGTTACCTAAGTTTGTTGTTGTATGAAGTCGTAAGTAAATGGATATTTGTCTAGCGCCATTTTCTTTTACCTTAACATGCTCTTGAGATGCCTTATCACTTTATCAGTAACAACTTTTGTGCTTAATAACTGTAATGTATAGGTTGAAAACAACTGAATTGAAACTGAAAGTCAAGATATTAAGTGGGAGTTAATATAAGTGCTTCATTCCATTGCCTAGGACTCAATTGTATTTGCCTTATTCATTGTTGGCCCTTCATTCAGGTTTCATCAGTTGCCTGAATTTGACCAAGTAAAGAGGAGCTGCCGCAGGCGCCTTGCTGGCCACAATGAGCGTCGCAGGAAACCTCCACCGGGGCCTTTCTTTTCTTCCAGCTACAGAAGCCTTCCCAGTTAGACCTCCTTGTTTTATTTCATCCCTTTGCTGAATACATAACCCAAGATATGTCTTTATAAATAGTATTTTTGTAATTAATGAAACATTTGTGTAGGCAATGCAGACAGCCATAGCAGAACCGGAGGTTTAATGATGGACTTCAGCTCTTATTCAATGTCTGCTGGAGAGGCTCCATCCGAAGGAGGATTGGGGAATCAAGCAACTTATACTGGGAAGTATATGCTTCCATGGCAGAACATCTCGTTAAATCCCCCATCCGATCTTATGCAAGGCTCGACAACAATTCAGCCTTGCTATTTGGGTCCTGGTGTGCCTTTGGAAGAACACCAGTTCAGCGCCATCTCAGATTCAACCAGTGCTCTCTCTCTTCTGTCAAACCAGCCCTGGATTCCAACAAATCAATCATCAAGTCTCAATCTTCTTGGCACGAACGATGCTGCAGCCACGGCTCAGCCATTGGGCAACCATGGCACTGCAATGAGTCAATTTCCCTTCCATTGGTGGGGTTTTAAGCGGAACCAGGCCACAAATGCTCTGCAGGAGATGATGCCTCCTGATTCAGGTTTTGATCACACTCCTCACCCTCCCGGTAGCAGTCAATGCAACGAAGGCCATACTACATCGTCCCGACCCAATGACAGATCAAAATACGGGGTGGAAGTCAAAGCTTCTTCAGGTGGGTATGATGATTATGATGATTCTGTGGAGCATTTGCAGTGGTCACTTTGATCTGTTTCAGTTTTAGAGTTGGTTGAAAGCTTGTTTGTGTTGTTTCATTTCTCTGAAGTGTCTTGAACCCAGTCCCGTGGATTTCTCCAAAATCTGGCATTTTCAGTTTTTGTTGGTACTATTATTATTACCAGTACAATTTCCAGAGACAAAAGCAATGAGTCAACAAACAATAAGCAGGCACAGATTTCCAATGGACTGTCTGTAGAAAAGCAATCGACCGACAGCTAACTCCTGGTGCAGATTTGTATGTCGGAATTGGCAATTTGGCATTAATTAATCTTTCAAGTTTCAATGTACTACTGTACTACTACTCCACTCCTACTTTATGACGACGTTTTAGTTAGTACCAATGTTCGGATTTAAGTTTATTAATTTATGAAATTCTCTGTACTGCATTGCACAACAGCACAAGGAGTTTTGCTGCTAAAATAAAATGTGGAATACTTTACATTAATGTTACTTATAATTTGAAATAAAATAAAATTTTGAAGTAATTTAATTTTTTTATTATTAGAATAAAAATAAATTTAAATCATGAAAAGAAAATAAAAAAACTATACTACTATTTGATTACACAAATTGAGTCATTTTAAATGAAAGGAATCATAGTTAGAAGTCAGAAGCCGTGCATGTTGAAAAGGCTATCCTGGTTTTGTGCCAAAGAAAGTGAGGGCCGCCATGGGCCTCTTGCCTCTTTGTAGGTGGATTGGGCTCGAAGCTTCTTAAAGACGACAGATATCACTGTTTAGGGTTGAGGTTGGGGATGAATAGCTTGAATGCTTGAATTGCCTGATGTCCAAGAAGTGAAAATGTGCAAAGTGATGAAAACAAAACATACATGGGCGAAAGAAAAGGGTGGAAGATGGATTCACATTTCACAGGCGGAGACAATATTCTTGAAGCTATATTACCCATGGGATTAACAATAACATGGAATGGGGCGGAGTCTTATACTTCGTTATGTAGTTTAATGCTCTCTTCATTCTCTTACAATCAATCTTCCCTGTTATATATGTTTGTGATCAAATCAAATTATTGGTGGTAATAATAATAATAGGATGTATTAAAAAGATCACACCAACAGATGTTTTGAGGTAAATATAATCAAGTTCAGGCAGGCCGTACAAGACAATTAGCCAAGGTTCTTCTTTTTGTCCCTTAAGAGATGCTAGTTGATATCACAGCATGCTGTCGGCTCTTGATGGCAGCCGTCTGAAGAAATTGCTGGGCGCTGAAGGCATCTTGCTTCTAAACCTGGGATGCCTCAGCCAATACAGGCCCGCCAACAGAATCACAATCTTGAAAGGCGTCACGTACAGCGCCACAGCCGCACACAGGCACACAATGATGAAGATGCTCGTCGCCCTCGGATCCCTCCAGCCGAGCAGTGAATTCAGCCTCTCCCCCTGCGTCGCCATATCCCCCACCACCGTCTGAATCCTCCCCGCCACACTCCTCAGCCTGTCGTACCTCATCCGCATGACGTCCGTCGGCTTGGACGTTGGGAACGTATCGAATTCCTCATCGAGTTCGTCCTTCTGAACCGCCTCCGCCCACGACAGTTTCGTGTCCATGTGGGGAGGATGCCTCGGCCTCGCCCTGAAATTCCACAGCCCGATCAGAAACATGTACAGGCACACCGTCGGGAGGATCAGTTCCGGGTAGCAAATCAGGATGCACAAGAGGATGTGCACTAAGATCGCCGTGATTGGATTTTTCCAGTGGCAGACTTCGGAGAGCCATTTGGTGACCGCGATCAGGCCGGAGAAGAGTGAAACGATCCGAAAGAAGTTGGCTTTGCTCCTCCTCATGCTCCACATGTGGGAATCCACATCCAACATGTATTCGACGACTTCTTTCCTCAATGGCGGTTCGGCCCTTCCCAATCTGGACGCCACAATGTTCATCGCCTGGTACCTCAGGCTGTCCAATTGCCCAACCGTGAAAGGATGCACGTAGTGCATTTTCGGCAGCAACGGGCGGCTGTATAGGTACATCATGTGCGCCAGCGACAGGCACGTGAACCGGAACGCTATCTGTAGTTCCCCCATTTTCTTCAATCCGGAGGGTTGCAGGACGAGGAGAGGGTAACCGTGAGTGTAGATCCTGTCCGTCTCCAATGTGGAGAGACGAATTCTCACTTTGCCTATTCTCGAATCCTTTGCAGGTGGTGTCCCCGACCCCGGCTGCTGCTGCTGGTGCTGTTTCTCGTCCCCTCCCAAGTGGCTGTTGTGGAAAACTCCCAGCGTGATCACGGTGCAAGGGTCGTATACTTCCCATGTGTACTGCTCGTTCCACTTGGGGCTCGAACTGTCCACGATAGTTCGGGTTCTGATCCACTTGTGCCCATATTTGGCGACGCAGTAAGCATTGGTGCTGCCTTTCCCGTCCTTGTTCTTCACCGGCGGGGGGGCGAGTCCTTGAGCGCTCAAGATCCCGAGTTCGAGAATGCCTATCGGTTGCTTCCACAGCTCCCTAGCAGTCGGCCTCTGATCGCTTATGTACATTGTGGACTCATCCAGCACGTGGTACCCGCCCTCAAGGCACGCCCTCAAGTGAATCCTCGTCGAGAACTTGTGCTCCTTCCTCTTGTCGCCTTCCAGGACACCGAACCCAAACTTCTCGAGATTGAACCAGCGCGAGTGGACGGGCCGGTGATCCAACCGCCTCTCAAATATGTGCAGCGGCAGACTTATCCTCCCTGCAAGTTCGTCCTTGGAAGCCACCTTATTCTCGACCGTGAGGACCAACTGCTCCTCGAAGGGTTCAGCCGCGACGAACACCAAATCCTCGTTCCATAACGGATTGGTGGTCTTGGTTGGGCACAGCTTCGTCTTCAGGATCTGATTCCCGAGCTGAGCCTTCACAAACACCTGTGGCGGCTGGCTCTTGTCCTCGGACTCAACATCCTGCGCCTCTATAACGTTGACACGGACGTACCACAGTTTAGGCGAGGCGTATACCTTGGATCGTACACTGAACACGCCCTCCCCCTCGACTGAAGCAGCATCCGAGTGCCACGCCTCCGGGAATGCCTCATCAGCCTGCGTTCCCATCCACACGGCAACCATGACTTCCCCTTTCAACTTGGTCTCCCCACGACGATCCTCCAGCTTATACCACTGGGGCGCCAGGGGGCTATCCGGTGGCACTCGCGTGGGGACTTCGTTCAAATCGAACACCACTTTCCCGAGGTAATCGTCGCGCCCCACCATTTCCCTGTCCCGAACGAACACCTCAAGAACCGACGACTGAATCTTATCCTTGGCGAAGGCGAACACCTGGTGGTTCCACTCGGGATTCGTTTTCTTCTCGAAATGCTGCGTCCTGCCCTTGTAGTTCCCCAGCTTCACCACCACGTAGGGATCGCAGCTTCCTGTCACGGGATTTGTCGGGAGATCACGGGCCTTCACCACACGAATGAAGAGGTAATACATCTGCTCGACGAGGTCGTAAGTGGTGGCGACTCTCTCGCTGCTGATCCAGCCCCCACCGCCTCTGACTCCGCCGTGTGGCCACCGCTCACCCAGCTGTGGCTTTGTGTCTTTGATGGTGTAGTCATCTTGAGAACCGGGACGTGCTTCAGAGCTCATGGTTGGCCTGTTCCACCACAATTGTCTACCTTTATGATGATCTTAAACACAGGACGACAACACACCTAGGAGGAAAGAAACCTGAATTGCTGCTTTTCTAGAACAACAATATGATCACCTATTACCCCCCTTTGTATGAATGAACCTCAGATTTGGAAGAAGCTACATATGTTTGATGTTCTGATCAAAAGGCAGTGCACAAAGCAGTTTTGCTTTGTTTCCAGACAAGATTTCGGATTTGGTAACTATATCATCACTCACAAGAAAAGCAAACAGAGCAGGGCAAGTGGAGAGGCATCAAATGCCATAAAGACAAAGGCTGTCTTTAAGCCTCCAAAATACGTTCATTTTTGCCTTCTCTTTTCAGATTCTTGGAGTTAAATTATATATATATATATATATATATATATATATATATATATTTGATTAAAACAGTTTTTGGCCATGTGTTTACTTCAAAATCTCAAATTTTCATTAAGCAAAGATGTGGTGAGCTTTATGATATGATCTAAAGGAGGACATAAAGAGGTGTGCTTAAAAGAGGATTCTTAGTAGAGCTGGATTGGAGAGCAGTAAAGAAGAAGGGTGGCACCATAACCACCCTTGTAAATTAAAAAAAAAAAAAAAAAAAAAAAAAAAGATGCTCTCCTTAGCTTCTTGTGAATGATCTTTGTTTATTACTATTCATTTATTCTATCCCTACATCTTTATTCTTCTTTACCAAGATGTCCATTGAATTCTATTTTCATCTTTTGGACTTTAAATACTATATTTTTAATCATAATCAATTTTAGTTTAATTACAGAACATTCCATCTATATATGATTTATTTATTAGTAATATCTATCATCCCATGCATAATTGTTAAGATCCGATCCTGATCTTAGGATCTTACGATTTTTCAATCACACCTTTCTCAAACGATCCCGATCCTTGTAGGATCTTAAAATTAGTAAGATTCCGGTCCTAATAGTAGAATGTTACTATAACACCCCCATTTTTCGGCACAGCTACTCTGCTTAACTTTGAAGTTCTTATAGGATGGTTACCAAAAAAGAAAGGTACCTTGTTGGTATGAATAGCTTATTTCACTTCATTTAAGCCATTCTCTGGGGTATTACAGTTACGATCTTATGGTCATACTCCATTAAACGCTTCTACGATCTTACGATCATACCCTCTTAAACGCATAAAATTTTTTTGTAGTATTTTATGATTTGGGATCAAAGTAACTTTTTTCCTTTAATTTTAAACTTAAAAGCTTGTATTCCTTATGTATGATTTGTAAGAAAATATAATATGTATGTATGTGGAAATATTTTATGTTTGATTGTGATGTTTTTGTACTGTATTCTATTAATTAACTTGCAAGATTTATAAACACACGAAATAATGCTTTTACTTATTAATATGCATAATTGAGTTTATCTAAGATCTTAGGATCCTGATTCGATCTTATAATCCCAATATTGCAAAGAGAAAAATGATCTCATATAGGATCCCGATCTTAACAACCTTGATCTCAGGTACTAGACCAGGTGTCCAAGATTGTCTGTGTATATATAAATTGGACTTAGTTATTTGCGTACTGTAGTTGTTTCATTTTGTCTGTTGGGCATGTTGGCCCAAATATTTACTGATATGGGCCATCCGGCCCAGTTTGTTTCCAAATTAAGGCATACTATTAGTCCACCTTTCCCGGTTATATATATGTACTTCTGGTTTCTGCTCTAGCATAACTTTGAAATAAATAATTTTATGATCAATAATTTTATGTTTACAAAAAATAATACATATTTTGTTCCCAAAAAGATTAAGTTATACTATTAAAGGAAAAAAATTCTGATCCATTGCAAAAATTCCATCCATAATGCTTGCTATGTCTGGAAATTGTTAAATAAAGCACAATTTAATGTACATACATATATAGTACACACACATGCACGAACTATATGAATATCATTAAACATGATCTTTACCATTGGTAACCCGCATGTAATAGTTACATTTACTGACTTTTATTTTCAGAATTGTATAACGACGGAGAGGGACATTTCGGCCAAAAAAAAAAAAAAAACTCAGCAAGGGTGGTGCCAGTGCCACACCCCAAGAAATTTAAAAAAAAAAAAAAAAAAAATGTACGCATGTATATTCAGTTGGTAACGTTGACCTGAGCATAACCAATAATTACATATTGTCAACATATTTAATAGTAATTGTAAAAAAGCATAGATTAATTATTTGTTGGACGATCACATTGAAAGGGTATCGAATTCGAAACCATATATATTAGACTTTATTAGGGCTAGGTTGAATATACAGTGCATTGTATATGTACTTGTTTAATTTTATCACCTAAACTTTTCCATATATACTATTTAGTGAACAGTCAATTCCAATAACTTCTTCAACTAATATATAATCAACCAATTGGCAATTGTGGAGCTACTACCCACATACCCATATACATTCCACTTATAAAAGAAAAAATATGATTAAGTGAAGTCGTTTTGAATTCGTCTCATTTTAGTTTTATAATATCAATTTATTTTTAATTTTACTTATACACAATTTAATTTATTAATTATTAAAAATATGAATTGAATTATGTAATAAAGTGAATGTTGAATATTAATAAATTAAAAAATATATATATAGAGGAAGTATATATATATAGGCAAGACTCTGATCCAGTTTCGGATGGAGATTCTTTCCAGAAACATTATTTTTTTAATAAAAAAAAATCATGCTTATTATTGACGTTTATTAATTTTTTTTTTAAAAAAATAATATGAGTATTCATATCAATTATTTAGAAAAGAGATGGTGAAATAAAGTTTGGAAGTGGATTTAATTAAGTTTCAACCATGTTATTGGACGTTGAACCTCTCCAATCCCCTTATCATATAATCATTCATATTATATCAAAATATAATAATTTTATAACCAAAAACATTACTCCAGAAAGAAAACATACACACAATTATAATAATTAACCAAATAACCAACCATATGGAAATCTAATTAAGCAAGTATGGAGGTCCAAGTTAAATTGGCTACTTTGATTTTTTAATATGATTCATCTAATGACATACTTCCTCCTTTTTTAGTTGCTAACATTGGAAACTTGTTTTTATTTATTGTTTAACTTTGACTTAATTTTTTATTATATTTATACAACAAAAATATAGCCAAGGCTCAAGTGTGATTTTGATGGATTCGTTTTAAAATATCAAACTTCTAAAATTTTTATTTGTAGAAAACTTGAATTATTAATAGTTATGTATTAGATTGTATGAAACACTCCAATATTGTAATTTAAAAAACGGTAAAGTATACAGTTATAAAATATACTATATTTTATATAACTTTTATTTATAAACATTGTGAATATTAACATTAAATAAATGCATTCAACTAAGTATATTAAATTAAAACTCAAACGTGATCGAGCTTAGACATATAGAATATGAGATTAATGCAAATGTATGCTGACTATGAAATTGAAAACTAATAATATATAGCTTGAAGCAATTATCAAATACAAACAAAAACAATTAGCAAATGATTCCCAAGGCATCAAATATAATTTGAAACTACTGCATGTACTATAATAAAAAATAAATATATAAATAAAAATAGAAGTATTCAATTTTAAATTCGAAACCTGCTTTAGAAAACATAAAATAAACTCACTCACGCCTGGTATATACTATGTCACTATGTGTATAAAATTATAGTACTATATTACTTGGGAAAGTAGTTGTACTTGTACATATATATCCTCATATATTAATTCCTTAAAATTTATTTTCTGTACTTACAGTATGCAACAAAAGAATATGAAGATGTTTGGCAAATCAGTTTATAGATTTTAGTTTGTTTACCTCAATTTATTGATTTAATTAAGTAGTTGGACTATGAATTATTCTACATTGAAATATTTGTTAAATACTAACTGTTTTTTTTATTGTAAATATACAATTATATATAAATGCATGTTGCTACAGTTTACTTGGTTAATTAATTAGTACTAATAAGTTTTGAATGGTTTTTACACCAAATTAAAGAATGACTTAGGAGTTATAATATTATGTAACAAAGATGATAATTTTAAATATTATCATTAAGTATTATATTAAAATTAAAATTATAAACTTGATAAAACTGAATGAAAATATATAGTATATAATGAAGCATGGGTTATGCTCATACTGTATTAATAAATAATAAGAGAATTAATTTGTATATATTAAAATAATTTGGTTTAATTAAGACTATTATTTTAGGCTAGTTGAGAATAATGATGACTAATTCATTGTGATTTGGTAATTTGAAAAGGACAGAAAGAAAATGTGAGTTATTGAAAGACTGAAAGTGGTGGTTTTCTTCTTGCTGATGCTCTCACAAAGAAAGGAACCTTAACACAAAACAATCACCATTTGTCCCTTTTTGCCTCTTTTACATTTGCTTCCCTCTCTGAAATCAGCTTCTTCCTTTATTGTTTCTCTCTTATCCCTTCCTTTTTCTCATTTCTCCAATAACCATAACCATAATCACCTCTCTCCCTCCCTCTCTCTCTCTCTCTCTCTCTCTCTCTCTCTCTCTCTCTCTCTCTCTCTCTCTCTCTCTCTCTCTCTCTCTCTCATATGATCATCAGTTTTGTGTTTTAAACTTTTAATTGTAGGTATATGTTGATCTCATGATCTGTAGGGTTTTCCTTGTATCATCAATTGATGTGGATATTCCTGCAAGAATCTGGCCACCCAAGTTTCAGTTCAATTTCAGTATTCTGCTTTTGAACGTTCTAATATCTAATCCGATCCGATCATGATGAATAAAGATAGCAACATGCCTAATATTCATCATCATCATCATCATCAACAACAGCAACAGCAGATGCCCTTTGGATTGTTGCACCCATCTTCATCTTCGTCGTCTTCCCCAATTCCTCCTGGAAGTTTCAATATGTAAGTAGTATATATACAAGAATATATGTTAGTATATTCTTGGTTTCAGTTTACTTTAATTACTTAACAACGTTGTGCAGGAACAAAGATGCTGCTGGAATCATTCCTGCTAACTATGACTTGGGCGAATTGGATCAAGCCTTTTTTCAGTATCTCGACGGCCAAAACCAGACAGCACCACCTCCATATCATGACCAGCAACCATGTCCTCCTCGTAAAGACATTCTAATTCATAGTAATCTGGTCTTTGTTTTTTATTACAGGAATTAATAATTATCTAGCTAGGTTTTGTTCTTTAACTAGAGTACTAATGGCTTTCTAATTGCCAACAAAGCCTTTTCTTTTTTGTCAATCTTCCGAAAGAATCAAATGATATCAACCTTCTCAAAAAGAAACAAAATACCCAAACTGATTTCCTAATATAACTCTCCAGGGAATTTTGTTTTTCCATGGACCTGGAGGCTGGAGCCACAAATAATTGTTTTCCAGTGATTTTGAAATAAAGTAAAAACTGAAAACTCGCTTGCTGTTGCTGTAGTACTTCCTTTGTCCAGATCAGCGAAAAAGATTCTCGATTTTCTGATTTCTCATCGTCAGTCGATTCTTTATTCTTACAAAAACATATGCAGAGAGATTGAGATAGTTCACATGATCAGTTTTAGGGGTTTGGTGTTTCAGCTTTTCTACCATCAGTATAAGTTAGTTTCTTTATTTTGCTTTAGAGCAGACACCTCCAGCTTTTTAATTCAGACAAAAAAGAGGGCTTCAGATTGCAGATCAGATTCCATTCTTTAATGTTTACAGAAGCTGTTTTTGTGTTGTTTTCCCATGTCAGAGGATTCTGAAATGAGGCCACACACGCTTAATATTTTCCCTTCTCAGCCCATGCATATAGATCCATCACCAACTGCATCCAAGGTACCAAATCCACTCAAAAGATTTAATTTTTTTTTTTAATTAATTCTTCATAATGGAAGGCTGGCTATTCTACATGAGTTGTTGAATTCTAATTATTGCTGTTTAATTTGGATTGGTAGACAAATAATACAGGTGGACTAAAGAGATTGCCTGAGTCATCATCATCCATGGAGCATTCAAACCCTAAAAATGGTGGTTGTGGTTCTGCTTCTGCTCCTCCTAATCCTGAAAAGACAAAGCTTGTCAAGGTCAGTGCATAAAATATTGAGTTTAATATTGTTAATTCATTTGTCAAAGGTAATTGGAAGATTCCTGTAAATCTGATTTTGTACTTGTTTAATTGTTTTTTTTATTCTATATTTCTGTTAAATTGTTGCTTTCTGTTTGCAGCGTGAGGGAAACTACAAAGGCCCCACCTCCATTTCTGACCAACAAGGACCAAAAACACCTGACCCCAAGGTCTGTTTCCCCAACTTTTTTTCTTAATTTTGTTTTTAATTGTTAATCTTTTTAGTAACACACTTGTGTGCGTTTGTTTAATTGTGCACTTGTTATTAATTTTGGTCTAATCTTTTTACTAACACACTTGTGTGTGTGTTTGTTTAATTGTGCACTTGTTATTAATTTTGGTCTTTTGGCCCCCCAAAATCAAAACAATTCAGACACTGAGAAGGCTTGCTCAGAATAGAGAGGCAGCTAGGAAAAGCAGGCTTAGGAAAAAGGTTTAATTGATTAAGCTGACATTCCCATTTTCAAATTAATCTCGTGATTATGTTTATTTAATTTTTGTTCATTACATACAGGCTTATGTGCAGCAACTGGAGTCTAGCAGGATTAAGCTTACTCAATTGGAACAAGAAATACAGAAGGCCAGATCCCAAGTAATTGCCTTTTTTTTTTTTTACATAAATCTAATTAATTACTCTTAAAATTAAAAATATTTTTAACATTTTGCCCATATATGTATTTTTTTTTTTATGTACGTATAACTTAGGGATTTTTCTTGGGTGGAAACACATTTTTACCTGGAGATCAAGGCCTTCCTTTAGGCAGCATAAATTCAGGTAACATATACTAATGTATATTCTTATGTACTCCGTATTACAAAATATTCTCATGACTTCAAATAAATCAATACATATATATATGTTCAACTTGTAATTAAACAATTATTGATAATAATGTAATAATTGGATGATAGATCAACTTTTTTATAGTTAATTAATTGAATTATATTGTTTGTGGTCCCAGACGCTGCCTTGTTTGACATGGAGTACGGGCGGTGGCTGGAGGAGCACCACCGTCTAACGGTGATGCTCCGGAATGCTGTGGAGGAGCACTTGCCGGAAAATGAGCTCCGGGGTTATGTAGACAACTGTGTGGCCCATTATGGTCAGGTGATGAGCCTCAAGCATTTGGTGGCGAAATCCGACGTTTTCCACATCTTGTCCGGCATGTGGAAGACTCCCGCGGAGCGGTGCTTCTTGTGGATGGGCGGTTTCAGGCCATCCGAGATCATCAAGGTATGATTTCGGATTCAAGCTTATAAATAAAACCCTAATTACACCATCCTCGATTATACTATTAATTAATTATTCAATATCAACTTTTAACAAATTCAGCATTTGATAAGCATACATTTTTAAGAATTCTGTCCTCATGATGAATCCTGATGATGTCCTTAAGACTTTAATCAGCTGCCAATGGATATTAAAGAACTTAAAGATGGCTGCTGGTAACGTAAGCGGTAAAAACTCGGATAAATGTAAAAACCCTTGATTCATTGCAAGTCGATTAATATACTCTCTCCGTCCCTGCAGCTAACATGACATGTTGTTTGACTTTCTGACACTTGTTTATTATTCTACTTTGACTCGATTTTATTGCATGTATATATTTGGAAAAAATAGTCGGGTTGGGTCTTGTTAGAATCGTATAATCATTTTGTTTTAGAATATATATTTTACATCATTTTTTGTTGTAGATATTTTGAAATTGAAAAAATACATTGAATTGTGTACAAAAGTGAAACAAGAAAGTTAAGTGGGACGGAGGGAGTAATAATATATAGATAAAGCTAGAAGCATGCGTCTGTGTGTGTGTTTGGAAGGAAAGAGGACAGGAGGCAGGAGTTGTGGGAAGGCGACAAAGTTGTTCGTCTTGTAAGAGTAAAAGGTTTAATATCACGGTTGAAAAAAGTCAATAGGGTGACCTATCGTAATGGGGCGATATATGATTTGTTTCTGTATTAATAGCTTCATTCCCATGTCTCTCCCGAATCCATTATGTCATCCCTACTACTACTACTACTACTCCGCCAGCGCTCTCATTAATACTATTTATCATTTCCACCCTGTCTTCAATTTTCTTACCACTATAGTCTCTATATATATACTGCTCATATACCCACAGTAGTACTCTTTTATTTGGATCAAAACTACATCATTAAAACATTACACATCTTGTTGTCAAGTACACAGTTATATCTAGACAATGTAATTGAAGTTTGAGAACAAGGCCGGGGGATTAAATTATGAAGGAAAACCCAAATACTATTGTTTGTCAACATATATACATGATACATGTGGTGTGCAGGTGATGAAGTAGGAAGATGTAGTGGGATTGTTGATTATAAAAATGATGATAGTATTATTATTGTGTGTATATATGTGTATGATGGATCAGATAATGGTGAGGGAAATAGAGGGAGTATTGACAGAGCAACAGATGGCGGGAATATGTGGGCTGCAGCAGACCACACATGAAGCAGAAGAAGCCCTAAATCAGGGATTGGAGTCACTGCATCAATCCATCACAGAAACCCTAATTTCGGAATCACTCACACAGACATCAGGCGCTCCATCAAACATCAACACCTACATGACCAACATGGCTACGGCCATCAACAAATTAGAAGCCCTCGAAGCCTTTCTTGGACAGGTACCGTACCTACCTAACACCCTATCTAACTTACCTACCCTATGATACCACTTTTCTATTTATTATATCTTTTCATCATTTTCATTATTACTATATTATTGATTTATCATCATCATCACTGATCATGAGGAATAATCTACATCCATTCACCTCATCCACATAATATTAATCCAATAACTAATACATTTAAAAAAATAAAAAAGAAAAAAGAAATTTCAATTTGAACCCTTATGCAAAAGCAACAAATCCGTATTGTGCATTCCTTTCTTTAATTAATTAGTAGTAAAAGATTGAAATAGTCGTATATTGTTCTTTTATTACTATAATAGTATAATTTGATCCGGAACCTGCTTTAATTTACTTGCAATGCCCTATATATATCACATTATTTATTCATTATATAGCTTAATTCTTAATGTGGAACACATGAAGAACTGGTGCCATAATTTGGAATTAATATCCTGGCTAGCAATAAGAGAGAAATTAACATGTGGTACAATCCTCTTAAAATCACCCAAATTCAATTCGGATAACAATTTTAACAAAAAGAATTAATTTGATTTCTGTCGTTTCTTATAATATACAATTTGACCGCAAACTAAGAAATTTTTCAAATCAACTCAAACATAACTCAGAGTATCCCTCTAGAGAGTAGAGCCTAGACAACTCAAAAATAATAATAATAATAAGGTAAATGGTTAGATTAACAACCATGCATTTAAAAAAAATGGGGGGGGAGAGAGAGAGAGAGTTTTATAACAACTGTAAAGAAAATAACATGGTACTCATTACAAAGAAAAAACAATGAGAAGGTTTGGGAGCAGTTACGGATCAAATCTTCAATTTTTTAAATTTAGAAGATGGGGAATCGGCCAATCCCTGATCCACTTTTCTCATTTTTCTAGCTGCTTTCTTGAATTTTGAAGTTAAAATTGCATGTTGTTCAGTTTTTTTGGGTGAGGCATGTTGTTCAGTTATTCACTTGAGAAATGATACTGGCAATTTTTTTCTCTTTTTTTTATTGAACAATCTATACAGCCTAGAAAATGGGTGGTGGGAATATATGCCACATAAATTACGTACAAATGAACAAAAGAGGGGGTATAAGAGGTCGGATGGAAAATCGAACTCCCAACTTGAAGTTGGAAGTGAGAGAACTTATTCACTTGGTCAAATCTTCATCTCAATACCTGTAAAAATTGAATGTCAATACAAAAAAAATAAAATTTAAAAAAAAATAATAATAAACCCATATGTATGCGATTAATTTCGTGGGTTTATTGAGATAACCCGTCCCAAAAATTTCTTATTTTACTCCCCGCTAGCTGATTAAAACCGGACTCAGGCCCTGTTCTCTAGGCCTTAATTTTTCTGGTCTGATCTGAATTTATAAGACCTGGTCTGGTCTGATCTGAATTTGTCTGGTCTGGTCTGGTCTGATCTGATTCCATCTGATCTGGTCTGATCTGATCTGAATTGATCTGGTCTGATCTTATTTTATTTATATTTTGATTCTAATTAGATTTATGGTAATAATAATAAAATTAATAATTAATTTATTATAATAATAATAACAATAAATTGGTAATTATTAAAAAATAATTTAGTAATAAATTAGTGATTAGTTTATTATTATTATTATATAATAGTAATAATAAATAATTAATTGTTTTTATTATTATTGTTAATTATTACTACTAATTACTAATACATTATTAATTATATACTTATTAGTATTTTCAATAATAATTAATTATTAATAGTTAATTAATTATAATTATAATAATAGTTAATAAAATAATAATTATTAAGAGTTAATTATAATTATTATTAATAATATTATTATGATTATTATTGTTATTATCATTATTATATATTTTAAACATATTTAATGAAAGTATTTAAAACTATATTTTGAAAGTATTTATAATATAAAATATATTAAGAACGTGACTAGTATATTTAAATAATATTTTGTGAGCAAAAGAATATTTTTAGAAATATTTTTAAATAACTACAATATAAATAATATTTGTATTGCTATATTTTTTTTGCTTTTTATAAAAAAATATTATATGTAATTATATAATTTTATTATAATGATCTGATCTGATCTGGTCTGGTCTGGTCTGAATGTTTCTGGTCTGGTCTGATCTGATCTGATTTGATCTGGTCTGATCTGGTTTGATCTGATTTTGAAAAAAAAATAAGTAATAAGTCCTGAAAATAAATTATAGAGAACAGTGCCTCAATAGTACATTACCAATTGATCATGCGGCGAATTGGGGTATTATTTTTCATTAGGAAGTTATGTATATGTATGCGAAACTCCTCGACGTGCAATTGACACTAATATAATAATAATAATAATAACTCCTCTCCAAAGTCAACAACGAACATGCAACCAATTCCCTACTGTGATATCTATCATAGGAGCTGTGATTAATGAAAACCTCTGATCTACCTAAGTGATTTCAACTATGCCAAAAAAAAAAAAGTTTATATATACTCTTAAACAACTACTTATATAAGTCATGGATTCGAGAAATTAAATGAATTATTGAATAATTTATTGTCATCAATGGCCAAATTAAAGGCCATCATTATAATCAAAATATATATATTCACATTATTTATATATTGATGGTTTAATTATATGTATGTGGTGCAGGCTGATAATTTGAGACAACAAACTCTTCACCAACTACACCAAACCCTGACAACAAGACAATCGGCCCGCTGTTTCCTGGCCCTCGTCGAGTATTTCCACCGCCTGCGTGCCCTCAGCGGCCTATGGCTTTCTCGTCCTCGCTCCCACCATTAATTAATAATAATATGCTACTACTACTACTACAGTCATACTCCAACACTAGCCACTACAATAAAAATACCAAGTAAATGCTACCTATACATATATACTATATATATATACACTTAGCTTATATGTAATCAACAGATATGAATATTCCAATAAAAAAAGAAACACAGTATGTAGAAGTACATGTTTAGCCAGCCATATGATCCGTATATATGTTAGGAGCAGCTTCACTAATTGTATTTTCATTCTGCAATACTATTAAGTAGTACTACTACAACTTAGTAAATTGTATTGAGAGATGTATAGAGGGCGAAGGAATTAATAGACTACGTTAATTATACATATAGCTAGCTTCAAACAAGTGAAGACATGTGATCAAATTTGTAATTTTCACCTACTTAATAGTAGTATGTGTAAATTATTCTATAACAGGTTGGACACTGTGAAACTGTAAATAAGAGAACTGTAAGTGAAGAATACCGATCAAACACAAAAGGGTGTGTATATAAATAGTTTTACCATACAAACTTCCTAGATTATTAGGTTGAGATCGATCAACATAAACTTCAAAATTTTACATGGATGGACAGTGAGATTATTCGACATGTACTCCAACAGAAAAGCACTTTCAGTTTTTTTAGTATACATAGTATGCATATATGGCTTTAGACAATGGATGAGAAGAAGGGAACTAAATCAAATTCCTGTTGATTTGATATCAACTTATTTACATCATCCATTCAAGAAACAAAGTCAAATGTAACGAGCAGCTACAAGTGAACACTACAGTTACACCAATCTGACCCACTCCAATAATCCAGTGATTGTCAATCAGCAAGCCCTGATTCTCTCTGCTGCACAAAGGGAAAAAAGAAAACAAAATGATACATGAAGATGATTTGTCATCAAGAGATGATCGATATAACTAAGTGTTCTGATCATCAGTCGATGATGCCATACTATCTATCCAAGCCAGTGGATAGTCAGTCCTTCCTCATCCCACTCAAGCATGCTTTCATCTCAACCTCAATTGAGAGCAGCAAAGAGATCATTGTTACAATTACTTACCGCATTGACATCAATGTCCGAACACGTTTCTCTCTTTCAATCTTCCTCGCGGAGGGGCTCCTCTCAAGCTTGCGAAGCTCCTCCATTACCACTTTCCCAACTTCGTCAATGTTGTTTAGGAGCTTCTTCTGTGGTGTCAAGAAATCCGAATCCCAGTCATCATGGCGGGAAATATTGAGCAATATTTTTGGCACCTTGCCAATGCTTGACGTGCAGCGCTTCTTTAAAGTTGTGGGATGAGGGGTTATCATGGAAGCATCATGATCTATCCAAGAACCTGATGTAGATGCAGGAGAATCATTAGGCATCTGGTCCTGGAGGGTAGGACCCTCTGTTCGTTGGCCTTCACCACCTCTCTGACGTTCTCTTCTCCTTTCGATTGCCTAAGAGTTCAAAAATATTGTGTATCAAATCATCGAAAGTAAGAAAAGCAACCAGCTATATGGGAGCATGGTTCGATTGTTCAAAAATTTGTAGGTTTTTAAGAATGAGTAATTTGTATCTGAATCAAATTCCTTAATCACATAGAAATTCAATTCGAATTTGGTTCAATTCAACAATTCAATTTGACTTTTTTGCCGAACCGTGAGTCCGTGACCAACTAAATAAAAACCAAAACAATAATCAGGTAACCTCAATTTCAAAGTATTACACCAAGAAAGCAAAATGCATCCCCAAACTAAAGTTCTCATAAGCACTCAAATCAAGCTAGTTGTAAATTTCACAATGTCAGACAGGCTGTATGCCTCCATCAAATTTTCAAAAAGAAAAAGTACACAGCATAAATTGCAGAATTATTGTTAAAGAAAAATGTGACCAGAAAGGTTTGTTTCCAAGAACTAGCCATCTAATATGTATTGTAACTAAGTAAGCTCACCTAAATCTAAACTATAAGACGCTTGGCTAAAATAAAAAGGAGCCAAAAATCTAGTTATCAACAGCTATAAGATCCTTGCATTCCTTATAATTCTCTATGAATAACAGAACACAGCTAAGATCACCATCATCAAAAAGTGATGAGCATGAATAAACCATTTACAAATCAAATTTTCAAAATTAGGATTTCACTTCTAGAATTGCCATAACTCAATGAAGACAAGAAATAAACAACAGTCCATATAAATGAACTTCCAGAAAAGATAGAATAATAAATCAAACATTACCCTAACGACGCCAGTAATATCTTGGAGAGGCCTTCTTGGATACCAAGAAGGTAAAACAATTCTGCGGCCTCTGCCAAGACCACTCCCCACCAGCGGCATCAAGTTTTCTCGCCCCCTGTTTTGTGGAGTTCGTCCAACACTAGAATTTCCAATTGAAGTCCTCCTTGTAGCTACTCTCATTGGTCGAGGAGTACCCAATGTAGGTGTTGCTCTCCACCGCCAAGGTGTTCCTGCAGTCGGTCGCTCTTCATCATCATCTTGTAGAACAAAAGTTATTGCATTGGTTCTCTCAGCACTTCCCTCGCCAGTTACTGAAATTCTCCTCCGACGGTAAGCTGCAATGACATCTTCCTGCCTGGATAATCTATCTCTTGCTTCCGGCATTGTATCAATAACCTTCAACAATAGGTTAATTATATCTAAAGAACACGATTAGATCTTAATTCTTCATTTCATTGTCTATCCCAGAAATTCACATCAAAGTGCACTATCAACTTGGGGGACTTACAAGTCCAATAGAACTAATCTTAAAACCATAATTAGCTATGTCATAGCTTAATTGCTTAACCGCATGATCCATATGGCATATAACCAAGAACAAAGATATAACACGAGGTATTCAAGCATTTCTCAACTTCAATTGCACATTAACGGAATTTTTTAACATTTTTTGTCCACGAAGCGATCTAAAAACTATCATTACCCGAATTCAAGATGCAACAAACAATAAACTATAAAGGAGGTATGTAATCGTCTCCATACCTTGGAATAATTTTCTTGCGGGATTCATGCATCAATTCCCCTAGGAAAGTAAAGGGGCGAAATCCCACAATAAATTATAAAGGAAGTAGACAATCGTCTCCATACCTTGGAATAACTTTCTTGCTGGGATTATGCAACAATTCGCCTATGAAAGAAAAGAGCTTCCGATCATCCGAACAACAACGGGGAACGACTGCCTGCTGGTGGGTCTCTGTGGATAGCTGCTTGAATTCAAAGGAAGAAGGGACTCAGAAAAAATGGTAAATCGGCAAAAATTTCAAAATGAAGATTGGGCGGTAATTTATACACGAGGATGAAAATTTTTCAGAGAAAAAGGGTGAAATTTTGGCAAAGTGGAGTCGAGCGCCGCATTCAGTTTCAGTTGGAATTCAAATTTGCTTGAAGGCGGTAGCCGGTGGTGAGGTTTTGGGGAATGTCTAATTACGTTTATACCCTTGTGCAATATCAATAATTTACTTGCAATCTGCAGATACACTTTTCTTAGAGCAAACATTTTGAATTTATGATTTCAATTTAGGGGTTTATTCACGGAAGATATTAATTTTAAAGTATTTTTAAAAATATTGATATTAAAAAAAAATTACAAATCTTTTCTAATAAATCTTAAAACATCTTTAGGTATTCAACTTCAAGATTCCATGGATTTTAAACAATTAAAATTTTTTATTATTAAATAATGTACTCCTCTATTTTTTAAAAATATTACGAGCCTACAGTACACAAAACTTTAAATTAAAGTGCGTATATGAACAATAACAATTCACCAAATATTTCCTTAATATTATAGTGCTTTATAATTGTTTTTCATTTAAAGTGAATACAAGAAAAATATTTAATTCAATTAAATGATTACCTTAATTTTGTTACCACAAGAAATATGAGTATTAATAATGTGATTGCTCTATAATCATAATAATTAATAATTAGCCCCTACTTGGCTCTCCGTTATTTTTTCCCCAGCATGCTTTTGAAAGATAGATGACAAAAAACACACTGATTAATTCCACATTCAAAGCTAAAATCCAAAATTCCTCTCAAATGGGACTATTCTAATTTATAAAAAGGCACAAAAACAGGAAAGAAAATCGAATGCATGTATGTATTTAGTATGTGAATGAATGTGTAGCCATGTACTAGTATATAGTATATATAAAGATGGAATCATGAACCGCAACAACTAGAACTTTCGTCATTGCTATCTGCACCATTTCCCGGAACAATGATTGCCGTCCCCTTGAGAGACGCGGCCTTGTCGTCAAGGTTATTGCCATTGCCGCCGCCACCTCCTGCTGCAGCAGACAGCGTTTTCTTGCTCACTATGCGATATATCTCTGTTAGTATTGTCATGAAAGCACTCCCAACGTTTGTGGCTTCCAGTGCTGATGTCTCCATGAAGTATAAATGCTCCCTCTCTGCAAACTCCTCTGCATCCTCTAATGGAACCGCCCGCAGAGTCCCCAAATCGCACTTGTTTCCTATCAGCATTATCACGATGTTCCTATCGGCGTGCCCTCGCAGTTCTTCCAGCCATCGAGCCATGTGATCGAATGACTGCCGTTTGGTCGTGTCGTACACCAGCATTGCCCCGACGGCCCCTCTGTAATACGCGCTTGTCACCGCTCGATACCTAGCTAGGATGGATATATATATTGAGAACAGGAAAGAACAACAGGTAATACATACTGCAGACAGTATAAAATGTTCATGGTGCATTAACAACTTATTGACTTGTTTCTATCATGTCATGTCTTTAGATCAATTAGACAATATAGATACGAGGAAAACAAAAGTTAAGGATATGACACTAGAAGGAAGAACAACACTGCCACTGGTCTTCTTATTCCTTTATCAGCAGCAATGAAATGAATGAGGAGGACAGGAGGAGCAAATGAAACCTTTCTTGGCCGGCAGTATCCCAAATTTGTGCCTTTACAGTCTTTTGATCTATAATGAGAGTCTTGGTCTGAAACTCAACACCGATTGTGGCCTTGGATTCCAAACTGAATTCGTTCTTGGCAAACCGAGCCAACAATTGGGATTTCCCAACCGCTGAATCCCCGATCAGCACAACCTTGAATACGTAATCGATCTTCTGATTAAAATCACCTCCGTAGGAATTTGACATTGTCATTAAAAAGGCTAAAATCCCCCCTCCCCCACCCCTCCCTAAGCCCAACGCGATTCCCGATCTCCTCCGTACGTCGATCCGATAATACCACCGAAGCATCATAAATTCGTGCGTGCATAATATAATGATGAATCTAACCAGCTCCAATTCTTCTTCATTAAAACAAAGATTTGAAGAAGCAGGATAAGGAGCCAGGATCAGAGTTTAATTAGGGGTAGGGTTAATCAGCGATTATTATGATTTATGAATAAGAAATTTTGTTGAAATTTGTGAAATGGAAAGTCTCTTTGATGCCCCATTGCGGATTGCGGAGACAGAGAGTCTATGGAGTATTTTTTTTTATAATTTATTTTATTTTGTTTTTGCTCAAGGAAATGAAATAATGTTCGGGCGCTACCCACTTGACCATGGTCCCTAAACATTACTCTTCATCCCTAATACTAAGGGCCCGTTTGGATTAGCTTTTGAAAAAAGCAGAAGCCAAAAGTAGAAGCAGAAGCAGAAGTCAAAAGCAAAAGCATGTAATTTTTGTGTTTGGATGGAATGCTTGAAAAGCGGCTTTTTTTAAAAATATGTTTGGATGAATAAAAATGAAAAGTGCTTTTGGAATGTGGTAATTACTAAAAAGGACATGCTATTTAATATGATAATAAGATATATTTATAGTGTAATTTATATTAAGTAGTGGGGGTATTTAAGTCTTTGCACATTTTACGAAGTGCTTTTGGCTTCTGCTTTTGGGAGAAGCACCCCTGGGCTGCTTCTCCCAGAAGCACTTTTTTGGCTTCTCATGGTGCTTTTGCTTTTTTCCAGAAGCCAAAACAAACACCTATTTTTTATCAGAAGTGCTTTTGACAGAAGCAAAAGCCAAAAGCACTCCCCCAAAAGCCAATCCAAACGGCCTCTAAGCCTCGCCAAAAAAAACATCTCAGACTTAATGGAAAGTTGGAGTATTTAGAGGGTGTTTGGATTGGCTTCTACCAAGGTACTTTTGGCTTTTACTTCTGCCAAAAGCACTTTTGGGGAAAAAAACGTTTGGTTTGGCTTTTTGAAAAAAGCAGAAGCACCTCGAAAAGCTGAAAAAGTGCTTTTGGGAGAAGCAGCCCAGGGGTGCTTCTCCGAAAAGCAGAAGCCAAAAGCACTTCGTAAATTGTGCAAAGACTTAAATACTCTCATTACTTAATATAAATTACACTATAAATACTCCCTCCGTCCCATTTAAGATGTCTTGTTTGATTTCTGCACACAATCCAATGCACTTTTTAAATCGATTATATCTCAAAATATATATAAGTAAAAATTATGTGAAATATATATTCTAAAACTACACGATTAGACGAATCTAACAAGACCGAACTCCACTATTTTTTTAAAAATATTTACTTACAATACTATTGAGTCAAAGTTAAACAATGAATAGTGCCAAAAAGTCAAACAAGACGTCTGAAGTGGGACGGAGGGAGTATATCTTATTATCATATTAAGTAGATGTCCTTTTTGGTAATTTATACATTTAAAAAGCACTTTTCACTTTTACACATCCAAACACACTTTTGAAAAAAAAACTGCTTTTCAAACATTCCATCCAAACACAAAAGTTATCTGCTTCTGCTTTTGGCTTTCACTTCTGCTTCTGCTTTTTTCAAAAGCAAATCCAAACGGGCCCTTAAGGTCTTAGGGCCCTTTTGGATTGGCTTTTGAAAAAAGCAGAAGCAAAAGTGAAAGCCAAAAGTAGAAGCAGGTAACTTTTGTGTTTGGATGAAATGTTTGAAAAGCAGTTTTTTTCTTAAAAGTGTGTTTGGATGTGTAAAAGTAAAAAGTGCTTTTGAAATGAAGTAATTACCAAAAATGACATATTTTATATATGGGAATAAAATATATTTATAGTGTAATTTATATTAAGTAGTAGGGGCATTTAAGACTTTGCACGCATTACTAGGTGCTTTTGGCTTCTACTTTTCGGAGAAGCACCCCTGGGCTGCTTCTCCCAGAAGCACTTTTGCAGCTTTTCGAGGTGCTTTTGCTTTTTCTAAAAAGTCAAAACAAACACTCTTTTTTCTTCAAAAGTGCTTTTGACAGAAGCAAAAGCCAAAAGCAGTTGGAAAAAAGCCATTCCAAACAGTCTCTTAGGGTCCGTTTGGATTGGCTTTTGAAAAAAGCAGAAGCCAAAAGTAGAAGCAGAAGCAGAAGTCAAAAGCAAAAGCATGTAACTTTTGTGTTTGGATGGAATGTTTGAAAAGCGGCTTTTTCTAAACATATGTTTGGATGTATAAAAATGAAAAGTGCTTTTGGAATGTAGTAATTACCAAAAAGGACATGCTACTTAATATGATAATAAGATATATTTATAATGTAATTTATATTAAGTAGTGGGGTATTTAAGTCCTTGCACATTTTACGAGGTGCTTTTGGCTTCTACTTTTGGGAGAAGCACCCCTGGGCTGCTTCTCCCAGAAGCACTTTTTTGGTTTTTCGAGGTGCTTTTGCTTTTTCTTAAAAGCCAAAACAAACACCTAATTTCTACTAGAAGTGCTTTTGGCAGAAGCAAAAGCCAAAAGCACATTCCCAGAAGCCATTCCAAACGGGCTCTTAATGTACAAAAAATTGTAGTATATATTTTTTAGGAGAATAGAGGTGAAATTGGAAGAGTGTGTTCTCCACTTCTCCCTTCATTCTTTCCTTGTTTGTTTATTTATGGACTGGGTCAAATTGTTATTTTTTACTTTCCTAATAGGATATAAACGAAAAAAAATAAAAATCATATATACATAATAAAAGTAACATGTAATGTAAAAGAAATAAATTCCGAAAGGAGATAAAATTTGAGATTTCTGGGGATGGGCTGTGGCATAAACTGAAAGAGACTACAAACCGACGCCCAAAAGCGACAGTTCAACCGAGAGAAAAAAACGTCATATTCAATTTTGTTTTCATTTGTGATAAAAATAAATAAATAAATAATCCCGAAAGAATGAGAGAATTGCAATTAATTTATTTAAGACCCTAAATCCTATTTGACTCAATGATACTACTATAACATCATGTCCTACTCCAGAAGACAAATAATACAGACAACTTTCAAATCCTGTGTTTGAATGACTATAAAAGAATCGAACAACCAAAAGTACAACAAATCAACCCATTTTCTGATCTGCACTCCGATGTTGCTGGAAATCAGTTCAGCTTGCACAATGCATACATGTTTTCAAGCATAACAATCTACAATGCACCCAAAGTACATATTTTATAATTATCCATGCCCCTGGTATATTATATCTAATTGTTATAGTCTTGGCCTTCTTCCACCCTTGCTGGGAACGTGCAGTGCATCGTAGTGACCGTACCCATGGTACAGGACCAATATAGGATTGTCCTTACCATACTCCTGTCCATATTCTGCAATCGAGATCAGGCCACCAGCATCTTCATCATGCATGTAGACTGTAATAGGCATCCTGCCAGTTTATGATTCTAGTTAGTTAAAGAGGGGTGGGATCACACAGGCCACAGCAAAAAAGGATGAGGAACAATGATCTAGACTTACACTAAAACGAATATGTTCTCTCAGTTGCAACAATTAGTCAGATTTAATTGGCAATATAGCAGGCCAGCATAAAAGGAAAAAATAGAAGCATTTGAATGCAGAATAGCCGACGCCAAGAATATTATTGTGCATACAAAAGTGAGTCAACTTACTGGAGGACATGAGAAGCCATGAGTAATTCAGGTTCGCCCCCCCAAACATGAGGCTTCCTCATTTGTGAAACATATGTGTCAAAATCACCTTCTATGAACCTAAGAGATCAAATCAATACACAGAAAGCAGAAATGTCAGCCCGGTGTAAAGGATGGGTATTACACATCTGGTTCACAGAGTGATGTGAAAAATAAAACGAAAGAAACAAAGTTAAATCATCCAATTGCTTGAAAAAGGAAATTTGTTTTTGGTTCAATTAACCAATTTGGAGGCTATGATTGGAGTATTTGATATACTGTGATTTAGTACTCAAGATTTCTGTTTGGAAAATCGCTTAGCGTTAGCCAACATAGAGTAGCCTTACACCTAGGCCCATAAGGAATATAACTAAAAGACCTGAAAATGAATCAATAAACTGACCATTCTGTTTCTTTCCGTCTCTTCGTAAATTCATCTGCTACCTAGTACAATTGGCAGAATCTGCTGTTAGAGACTGATACATATCCAAACAAAAAATTGGCATGGGTAGGCAAGTTTGAGAACCCTGCACTCCAGGAAGTTTTCTTTAGTTAAAATATGAGTATTTGACAAGTCATTCTTAGATCCGGTGAAATAAATAAATTCAATTCGATCAAAATTAAAAAAAGAGAAGCATTTACCTCTATGCTCACGTCTACATTTCAAAGCTAATATTGCTAATCTTACACCAAAAAAAAAAAAAAAAGGATAGACACTGTTACATATTACAAATTCTACCCTTTTTATATAATTAGTTTACTGCATAATTATATCGGAAAAAAGAAAGCAGGAGCATACTCTAGCCCGTAATTCATCTGCCAGTTCCCTTTGAAGTGTCTCATTTGGGGCAGGCTTCCCTTCTCGTAAGCAAGCTCCATGAGCAACAGAACGAAACATACATCTTCCATCCCCAGGTATACCTATGCATCATAGATCAGTGACCTGAATCAGCAGAAGCTAACTGATATGACCCCACTACGATTAATCTGGGGAAACATACCACCAAAGGGATGGTACAGTTGATATTGATAAAATCTAATCAAGAAGGATTTAGTTGTCCCAAAGAAAGTACAGTACTACAGAAAATAATATAACTTACCAATCACAGAGTAGTCAGTCAAAACTTTCTTCTTTGAAGAAGCATCACAATACCCTTCTTTCTTTTTGTCTCCATCAAGTGCATCGGCATATGAAGGTTGAGGAGTACAAAAGCAAACCAGGAATCCAATGAAAAGTCCAGCAGACAGGCTGCGTTCTTGCCAGAAAAAAGGCCCTATACTGCCCTTAATTTTGGAAGCCTCTGATTGTTTAGATGCCAAAAGTCTAAAATTCATGTTCTGGCATCCAGTTGAAACATTGACGAGCCACTTCCGGTGATGCCTGGGACTAACTATAGTTTTAAACGTCAATGATTTGCAACTAGTGCTGTGCTTGGCTGTACCAGATCGGACATTGTAACTTTGAAATGCTTGATTTCCATTTATAGGTGAACAGGAACTAGCTTTGGATAAATAGATGGAAGCATGATGTAACCTTGGGTGCTTGCCAAGTGTACAGGCATAGTTTGGTGGCTGCATAAAGGCATCATAAACACGAATAACCATCTGTCTTTGGACAGGTCCAATTAAGCAGACCGCATTTTTGGAGCATGTACTGATGGGAGTACAGACTGTCATTTTGGCAAAAACTTGGAATAACAATCCAGGAAAAAGAACCTTGCACACAAACAGGTTCAATCAGGCACATGTACACCATAAAGAAAACAATTTTAAATGATAACCATATGCTTTAAGATCTAGTCATAAATCAGATAGTTTATTTTCGGAAAAAATAAAAAAAATCAAAATCAAAAATCATATTGTTATCATATTGTTTATTCTCGCTGTCAATTAATCTCAACTGGTTTATTTATAAAGAAATAAACTACAGAATCTCCTAATTAAGATCCATTTGTCAGCACATTGGCTGGCAACCACATGAATTCTAAACTGTCCATACAAAAAGACGGTGCCAAGAATGTAAAAGTAAAACTAAAAAGAAAACAGATCTAATAAGAGCTCAACAATGTAAAAGAAAAAACGCACACACACACACACAAAACATCCAAATAAACGAGTATAACCAGCACTGGGCAGAATTACCCGATCACTTTCAAAATTTACAAGGAACTCGAGAAAGATTGCGTATGACACGTTGATCAACACAAAGAACTTTGCAATGTCAAAATTAAAGAATTTGAAAATGAATAATTTTAAACATAAAAGCATCCCGAAAACGAGAAAAATAAGAATAGAAGCAAAGAATAAAATAAGCATTAAAGTAAAGAATAATCATCGCCACCGGAGAATCTTCCGTACCTGAATTCTGAAGAATGAACGAACAATCCAACCCCAGACCCGTTGCTCAAGTTTCTCTGTCTATAATCTAGAGCAAGCTTTCGAACTCCGGTAACCGTCTCACAAAACGACGACGTCCAGTTTTTGGGCCCTAGAATACTTTGGGCTATATTTAATGGGCTCAAACCCAATTATAACTAGGGTAACTATAAGCCACAGAATCAAGCCCAATTATTTCAGAGCCACGCCTAAAACGGGTGCAATTGGTTGTTTCTGTGTGAACTAATCTGTAATAAGTAAAAGTTTATTGATAAATCTAAAAACGAGGATAAGATTGGATCAAAAGCATGATACTCTAATAATAATTCAAGAACACAAAATGCTCCTGAAGAGTAAAAGGCGTTTAATTAGCTAATTACTAGTATATTAATTAAGAAAAGAGGTGTGATTGTGAGTAGATTATAATCAAAAGATCCTCCTTTTAGGAAAAAAGTAACCTTACATTGCACACATACAAAACATGGAAGAGCACTGAATCGTAACTCCCATCAATTCCCTTGCACAAAACACACGTGGTCTGGTGACAAAGAAGAAGCAGCTTCTTCAATTTGTGCACTAACATTCCAAAATGTTCCCATCCCATGTCTTGATTGTCTTGTGACAAAGCAACATCCACATGACATACATATTACTCTCAGGCTTTACATGCTGTTATTGTTGATGTTTCTGCTTCCTATACATGCACAAATGCATGTTTCCCATCCTCAGCAACTCCCTCCTACTAAAACCTATAAATAACACTTGTTTCATTATTACACACTGTATACAATAAGATCCTTGCATGTGACAACGGAATCCAATAGCTCCCTCAGAGTACAGGTTTGTGATTTACTTTTAACCTATATATGAGTTATGACATTCAATAAACACTGGGATTCTGGCTCTCTCAAATTTATAATTTGGTCGATTTTCACTGCCTAGTGTATTACAGAATCGTGGAGAGATGGACACGGAGATGAAGCAGAAGAACACGGAGCTGTACATAGAGAATTGTCAGATGATTCGAGAAAATGAAATATTACGCGGTAAAGTTGCCAAACTGAACAAGGAAAATGAGGCTCTGCGGTTGGATTTGAAGAGAAGGCTTTTAGAAGCAAGAAGCAAGCAGCAATCCACAAACCATGAAATCGGCTCCTCCAACTCAAGCGGCAAGAATTAATGATGAATGGCAGAAACTCAACTGAAACAAGTTTTCATTGTCAATTATTGCTGGATACCAATGTTTTATGTTGCTTGCTTATGCAGAAGCAGAAACCCGACATGATCATGAATAGATAGATGAAAGAAAAGCGTTTCTAGGTTTTCTCATTAATCTCCATCCAATAACTACTACACCTTTTTACTCTGCAGTTTATCATTAATAAAAATACACTTTTGAATACATCCAATCCAATAAGTAAATAACAGTGCTATCCTGTGTCTCTGTGTGTGTGCATATTAATCTCAAACAATCTTATTACAGTCATAGTTTTCCATTTGCTCGAATGGAGGACAACCTTAGCTGCGCCAAAAAATATTAACTGGCAATAAAGTGCTGAGCTATGCATTCAATTTCATTGTGCTAAATTTAGCTCGCGTGATCAACGGCTAAACAGTGATCCCTGAAACTTAAATTAGTACTAAACCACAATTTGTCTTTTAAAAAAACATGAAATAGTAAAACTTAAATTTAAAAAAAAAAAAAAATAATAATAATAATAATAATAATAATAATAATAACAAATTTGGCTAAAATTAAAAATATTATTACAAGCAGTGTGTGTTTGTATTTATTTATTTATTTTTAAGGAATGGAAAACAAGATGAAAACCCTATTGCTTTTTGGAGACAGCGGTTCTGTAAAGCGGTACTATTATTATTTTATTTTCTGATCCTTTGTTGAGAAACGAGGGATTCCAAAGGATTTTCGCCTATGAGCAACGGTAAATTTCAGCGTTAGTTCCGTCGAAGAAGCTATGGTTTGGGAACCGATTCTATGGGTAATATTCTCAATCATGAACCTCGCTCTTCTCGGATTGAATTTCTATCAGGTGATTAACATGGTTTTATTGTTTTTAACTTATTTATCGTCTTTTCAAGCGCACATTGCTCTTTGTTTGATTTGGAAATTGGATTGTAGCAGGGAGTTGTATTTGATACATGATGTGCGTAGATAGGCAAAACCCTATGTTCTTTGAGCTTTCCTTTACTGATAACGGCAATAATGATTTGATTTTGTTGGGGCTTGATGTTTGTGCGCAAAAATCTATTCTTGTCTGTAGAGCTGGTTGCTGGATTTAGCACATTGTTCATTAATGGCAGGAATTTTATGTAATCTGCTGTGAATTAATTGGTTTTCACCTTTTAGTTATGATTTCTATCCTTAATTAGCCTACAGTTGTTATTCAAGCTGCATAGTGGATATAATTTTGAGTTGAGATTTACTAATTCATGTTTCTGCCAATGGTTGGTAGAAGCTAGTAAAATCCTCATACAACTTATAGAATTACTAATTCATGTTTCTGCCAATGGTTGGTAGAAGCTAGTAAGCAATCCTCATACAACTTACAGAACCATGAGCCATGTCAGGGAGTGCTGCTTTATAATGACCCTGAACTAATTTATTCAGAAGTATGTCCTGGACCTTTGACATCATTCAACGGGCAGTAATACTGAATTAGAAGCTTTTTTATGCATGTATCCTCCAAATGCTTCCCAAAGCAGATTCTTTGGATGCATTGTTTTGTGCTGTAGCTTCCCTACTATGTTATCTAGTTCTAATTTGCTGTCCCTATTTCTCTTGTTTCCACTGATATAGTGTTGTAGGCATAGTTGCGCATGTGTATGCATCTCAAAGCATCCTTCTCTTTTCTCCAGTTTCTCGGCTTCTCGGATTTGGAGGCTGACTACATAAACCCATATGAATTATCATCTCGGATTAACTATGTGGTTGTTGCCGAGTATTTATTACATGGGGCATTCAGTGTTCTGTTACTTCTCACTGGGCACTGGATCATGTTCTTAATATCCCTGCCACCTGCATACTATAATCTGAAGAGGTGGGTGTTCATGTAACCAATTTTCCTCAATTGTTTTTCACAGAGTAATTCCAACTGCTCCATTTGTTGATAGCCAGAATGTCCTGTATCCTGCCCACTAACAGTATATATTTTGGATCAAAATATTTGCGTCTGATGCTCTTGCATAACCAATTAGTCCTATTGAAAGAATATATATCGTTTCACATGGCTGATTTGCAAACAAGCACACCCAAAGAAGAAATTAAGAAAGCAAGAAAACAAAGTGTGGCGTGTTAAACAATCACATTTCTTGTGTGAATGAAATGATGTTATTGCCTCAATGAATATGTGAGGCAAAAAAATGAAATTATCTCACTTCTTTGTTTACATGTTTAGTGACAATATAATTTTTCACTCTAGTACGAATTTCAGAAAGTCCCAACTTTCTGGATGTAGCAATTGTGAGAGAAACAATGTTTTTAGAATTGGACGGTTGAATCCTCTGCTTATTTTTGTTATGAACTTTGAGAGAAGCAATCTGATGCGCACACTATTCATCACTCTTTCTAGCCTTGTGTTACTTCAATTTGATACATTAGCTTTTCTCCTTTTTGCTGAATTCTTTCCTTTTCTAGCTACCTGTCTCGGCAGCATCTTATTGATGTCACCGAAGTTTTTGGAGTACTCAATTTTGAGAAGAAAGTTCGGATGGCCAAGTTGGGCTTTTACATCGTCTTCTTTGGTTTGGTCATTACCAGGTTTGAACAACATATTATCTCTTCAATTTTTTTTCAATTAATGAACATTGCACAAAGTTCGCCATTCTAATCAATCTATGTTGCTCGATATAGAATGATTACTGCAGGGACATTTTCTGCCATGTACTCAGTACTACACTCAAGTGTTGTAGAATTGGATATACATTCCTCTATACATGAAATTTAGAAAATAGTTACCTCCAATAAAATCTGTGTTCTTTTTAGCAGATTGCCTCTATCTTTATGTAGTTTTGATACTGAATGTTTAGGGGCTTATATTTTCTATATAGGGTTTAGCATTTCCAATTTGGCAAAAACATTTTCTGAAAATGGCCAAAAAGATTTCTAAAGATTTGTATATGTCAAGAATCAAAAATGTTTTCTTTTCCCCCTTCAAACTTACAGCAAAAATATTGATATTAGTATCTTGATATGGTGTGATTTTAGATGAAGCTTTTGCTTCTTTATTTATGAATAAGCCATTCACTTATTTGATAAACTATAAGGAAATTATATGAATCGGCCCTAGAGTACGTTGTCTGTAATGTAGAAATAGCAAATCCAAGTATTGTATTGTATCATACACACTTGTAGTATTATTATGGAAAAAAAAAAAAAAAAAAAAAAAAACTAACAATGTTTCTATCTCTTTCCCTAATTTCTTACTGCATAGCATGTTGTATTTGCTTGGATTATTTTCCTCCAAAGGAGCTTTTTTTATACATCCTCCAAAGGTGTTAAGGCTGCCAAACTCATCAATAAATTTTTTTATTATTTATTAGCTTAAATCTAATGAGCTTTTCTGCTCCCTTAGTTTTCCTTGTATATCTCCTTTTAGATGTTGCAAGTTCATGCATGATGGCATGGAATGAATGACTTTTGTGATGCCTTCTAAGTTCTATCTGTCCTCTCTGCCACCTTCAATTGGGATGCATTAATATTAATTCTCGTTAGAGCAGCGTTTTCTTTTTTTTTTTTTTTGGTCCCACTTAAATTGCCATGGCCTGCTAGTAAATAAGGGCAGCAGTGATTATCAATGCGCTCTTGTTCAGTACTTTATGCAAGTCCCATGTAATTATTTAGATTGTGATGGCCTCCCTTTATAACAGAGAATACTGAATTGCAGGTTGGCAATATCTGTTATATATGCTGTATTTGGTGATGACGATGATGATGTTCCTGACAATTTGTTCCGTTTCCCCTGAATTTGTTCCATTCCCTGTATTTGGTGGATTTCTTCGGTCGGTTTACAGTGATAATTGTCCATCAGCAGAAGTGGCCACAGTTATCCAACTTATATATCATTGTTAGCCAGCCCCTGTGTGTGTTATGTCTCACTGTATTATCCATTGAACTGTTCCATACCCTTTAGGCTAGTCTTAGATGAATGGTGCCACCAGAAATTGATTTTAAGGGAAGAATGAACTTCTTAATTTCTGGTGCCATCTGCGCCATTCTTATATACTTCCGTTACATGATTTGAACTTTAGTTAATGTAGTCCTTTTGTTTCTTTTTTTCTTGAATTTTTGTAACTTTGATTGCAACTCTAGTTTCTTGGAAATTTTGAGTAATGAAAATGATGAGGCTTAGAGGGCGTCTGGCTCGAAATTGACAGTGCTGCAATTCCTGTTGTTGGATATGTAGTGGTTGATTTTTGTGAATCAATTTGCAACTTCTTAAGGCTCGCGATGTTTCTTTTTCTTATGGTTGTCCTGAAGCTGGTATTTGGGAGCATTGCCTCAATGGGAATACCAGTGGTATAATACTTTGGTTTTTGTTTTGTACATAAGAGCATCTCCAATGGTACCCTATAACTCAAAATGGGTTGGCATATTCTCTCCAACAATACCCTAAAACCAAACCTATTTTAAGTTTTTTGAGTTTTATTTGAGTTTTTACTATTTACAAACTTATCTCATTTTTTGCAATTAAAATAATTGCAATCTCATCCCTCCAATTGTTGCAAATTGAATATTGATCTAATTTTGTATTATGGTTAATAATTTTATACTTCATACATTTTTTTATTAAATTTATTTTATATTTATTTAGATTCAAAATTTTAAGATTTCTTTATAAAATAAATTCTAAATATAAAAATAACTAAATTTTTTAAGTTTTGATACAATCTTAGCAATCATTTTTAAAAAATTACATTAGCATATGAAAATATAATAAAAAAAAATAACACATCTCAAAAACTTAAAAAAACGTACAATATTAAATAACCAAATAACTATGCAGTCGAAAAATTAAGTTAATAGTCATCTAAATCAACATCGGATTCTCCAACACTATTGAAATACGGAGATGTTCCGGTTGCATAAGGATCCGGTTGACCTTGTTCTTTGACTCTTTTTTGGAAAATACGCATTTGCTCAGCTTGAGCATATGCACAAACATGAGAAGTAGATATGCACATTTTGAACTTCGTAATGCATTAGTTGAACACTTCTGGGAAAAACACACAAATTCCAATTCTTGATGTTGCATAAAAATCATTTGCTTTTAAATAAATATGTATGTCCCGCCATTTAGTGTAATTCGTATTCTAATTATGTAATTCTTTTTTAATTAATGAGTATTGAATTTATGTGGGGTTAATTGTATAATTTATAAGAAATTATGGGTATGATTAAAAAAACAAATAAGTTTGTATGGGAAAGAATATATAGAGAATATTCTTTTGAGTTTGAGTTTTGTGTAAATTGTTGGAGATAAATTACTGTTTGATGTGATATTTACTATAAAATTGGTTTGAGTTTGGTGTTGGTTATTGGAGATGGTCTGAGGCCTGGTTGTTTCGATTTTTTTTTTTTTTTTGCGCTTCTATCTTTTCTTTTCTCTTATAATTAAGTATGCCATTGTTTTTTTTACAGGATTCCTGTATAATAATAATTAAGTAATCAATAGAAGTAAAAATATCATCATTAATTAAATTAATTCATAATGAAAATAAAATTATTAAATTATGATTACATAATTAATTTAAATTTATAATTGAAAAATAAATCTTTTTAATATGTGTTTGGATTTTAAAATATGTATAAATAAATTGAGATAAAATAAATTGTAAATAATCTTATTTAAGTATATGTGTCATTTTCAATAATTGTAAATGACACTTGTGTGTCATTTTCAATAATTTTAATATATCAAAAGTTTTTTTTTCTGAAAAACAACTTTTAATATTATTCATCCAACAACTATTTAATCTACTTCTTATTCTTCTACCAATTTCTCTTTCTTTTTTTTTTAAGAAAAAAGATAAATAAATAAACAAACATCCCCTTAATCTTTCAACTTTGAATTTAAAAGATTGGTGAAAAAAACGGGGGCTAATTGTGGTATTTGTATAATGTAGTCATTCCTTCGTAATATTGCATAAAAAAAAAATAGAAGTATAACCTCTCACGAGACCGCTAATCGTAGACCCAATTTTTAGGCTTCCGTTAGGCTACGATTGATCCTTTTCTCTTGATGTACTGTCGGTGCATTGCAGCCATTGATTTATTTTATAAATTGATGGTTGTGATTAACTTAAAGGTTAAAATAATAAATTTGCTACATTTAGTTTTGTTAACATACAATTGCTCGTCAGACGTCAATTTTCTATGCCCGTCTACGCATTCAATACAATCAATCAATCTTCCCTTATCCTCCAATTCGCTTATTTATGCTGTTATATTATACATATATGTTCATGAAAACGTACCTCAAATGTTCCTATTTCTGAGTCGCTGAATTGTTGATGAAAACGTCGCTGAATAGTTCATGTAAAGGTCGTTGATTTGTTCTCGGTTGTGTCGCTGAATTGTTCATGAAAATGTCGATTAATTATATATGGTAGCATCGCTGAACTATTCTTGGTTGTGTCGCTGAATTCTTCTTGTATGAGTTGCTGGAATATGTTTTGGTAGCATCACATTTGTTTTTGGTAATATCACTGAATTGGGTAGCATCGATGAATTCTTCTTTAAGTTTTCACTGAATTCTTCTTTGAGTTGTCGCTGAATTCGTTTAGGTGGGGTCGCTGAAATATTTTTTGGTAGCATCACTGAATTGTTTTTTGTAACATCGCTGAATGATATTTGCAGCATCGTTGAATTCTATGAGAAGGTGTCGTTGAATTCTTGGAGATAATGTCGCTGAATTCTTGTTGGGTCGCTGGAATTATTTTTGATAGCATCACATAATTACATGGGTAGCATTGTTGAAGTACGTAATAAATTTGTTACCTTCTTTAATAAGATTGCTGATTATAGATATATATACTTTCCAAATACTTTGATTATGATTTACAAAATATATTATATATGATTTAACGAATATTAGATTGATAACATACTAAATATAGGATTATATGACAATTATATCCTTTTTACTTTATAGCCATTAGATTAAAATGAACGGTTGTGATATTGTGTCTTGATGTACTGCCAAATGACCCGCAGTACCGTAACTACTCCCCAATTTTTATATGGGCTAATCGACAAAGGGTTGGCTATACGACATAGATGTATATCAAACAAATTTTATAGTGTTTCTATTTTAGAATTTTATTTAAGTAAAATTAGGGTTATTCACTCTAAATAATTATTGTTGTTGATATATAAATATCATTTTCAAGCAAAATAAATATATTATAATTATCATTATGTATGATAAATATCCACTATCTATCTTTCAAATAATACAAATAGGGATGAGGACTTAGCCCAAGTGGTTAAGTCCCCTGACTTCTAATGGAAGGTTGGAGGTTCGATTCCAACCGGCCCCCTATCCCTCCCCTTTATTCCCCTTTGTAATTGTGTGGCATGGGCTCCCACCACCCAATTCTCAAGCTTCAATGGCTCATAAAAAAAATATATAATACAAATAGTATGAAAAAAAATAAAAAATATTCGTGGCGGTGAAAATTGAAGGGAAGTAGGAACATGTTGGACCCATTGGAACATTGCATCAGCCACTAGATGACCCTATTAGTTGTCTGTTGTCCCTTCCCTTCCTGCCTCATCCTGCTCCTCTCTTATCAAATTCTACCAACGAACATTTATTGGAAATTCATTATTGTTATATCATTGCCTGTACTAGTTCTTTTTTTTCTCTCTCTCTCTCTCTCTCTCTCTTTTTTTCTTCTTAAATTCAGTATTTAATATTGAATAAATATATATAAAAAATGTAATGTACTACTACTGTTTTCTGTCTGCCTTTTCTTCTTAAAATTTTCCTAGTTGATGATGAAATAAATCTACCCAATTAAACTTGAAAACGAAAGCTCTACAGTCTACTCTTGATGCAGCATTAGGCCCCCAATGTGGACATTTATTAATGGGCCTAAAATTGGACCCAGCCTGCTTCATGCATAGTCACTTTCTGTGGGCCGAAGTGGTCACATGTGGGCCTAAAGGACCACGCCTCATCAACCTTACTGAACTTAGTGCTGTGTCCAATTACAGTCATGTCGGTACCCGACAGCTGGCACATTACATAAACTGTAGCAGTACTACTGTACCACATTAATTGTCCTAATAATTAATCATAACTTTATTTTATACTATTTTTTTTGGATTTATTTTGGGTGTTGAATCAGCATGTGTTGAATTGCTAAAGTAATACTCTCTCTTTCCCAACTAAGATGTCTTGTTTGACTTCTGCACACAATTCAATGCACTTTTTTAATCGTTAATATCTCAAAATATATACAAGTAAAAATTATGTAAAATATATATTCTAAATCTATACGATTAGACGAATCTAATAAGACTAAACTTGACAATTTTTACCAAATATACACTTATAACAATATTATGTCAAAGTTGAACAATGAACAGTGTCAAAAAGTCAAACGAGACGTCTTAACTGGGACGTAGGGAGTAATATTTTGTATATATTTAATGAATGAGTACTTTATATGTATTGGATATTTTTATACAACTTAAATACCATTAAATATACTACCTCCGTTTTCATATGTTCTTGACCTTTAGTAATGTGTTACTATTCACCCACAGACTTTTACTTAAAGTTTTATCATAGTTATACAAATTAAAATATAGTCAAGTGGGATCTTGTTAGATTCGTCTCGTCGAGTAGTTTTTAAATATCGAACTTTTAGAATTTTTACTTGTGTCGAACTTGAGTTATTAATGGTTTAAAATGTGCATTGGACTGCGTGAAAAGTGAGTATGTAAGAAACATTTGAATACGAATGAAGTATAACACACACCTCGTCATCACCCAACACTTTTAGTATATTTTGAATCACAATTCTAACATAACTAAAATTTGTAATAGGAGCAGGAGTAGTATGTACTTCATGGAAGTCTTTAATAAAGGTCCCCCCATCATGAGTGATCTAAATGGGGAATAATTTGGAGGTGGGTCCAGATAGCCTAAATTAATATCGGCTGTTATTGGGCCATATTGCATCAGAGGCCCACCTCTACAGTCATAGTTTTCTCTCCAAACGACACGTAGACATTAAGAGTCCCTGGCTTCATATACTTGGTTTAACTTTTTAACATTGTTCATTGTTTATCTTTGATTTAATATTATTATAAAATATATTTAAAAAAACAGTCAAATTGGGTCTTCTTAGCATCTAATCATATAATTTCATAATATATATTTTACATAATTTTAGTTATATATTATGAGGTGTTGATAGTATAAAAAAAATGTATTGAATTGTATGTAGAAATCAGACAAGACAAGTTAGTTGAGACAGAGAGAGTATTATTTATTACTTCCTCCATTTCTTTTTAAATATTACACTTTCCTTTTTTCGTGTTTCATAATAAATGTTACATTACCATATATAGAAAGCCTTTAAAAGTATAAAACTTTCCCTAAAGCATTTTTCTTCCTTATATTAGATCCCATGTCATTTCCTTATGTAATATTTATTTTGAAACGGAGGGACTACTATCAATTTAAATCATGTCAAATTTTTATTGTAACAAAATTCAAATTTGTTTGAAATTAATTAACAGTATTGGTCTTTTAGTAGTACATCAAGTCGAACTTTTAAGTGGGGTTGATTTATGGATTGGAAACTCCAGTTTGATTTCATATTCCAATACGCTTTGGTCTATCATGTAATATTTAATTTATCATTATAAATTATGAGAATTTGGCATATTGGTCAAGTTCATGACTTGCAATATTTAGGTCGGGGATTCGATTCCTCACCCAAACCTCTATCTCTAATTTATTAAAAAAAAAAACTGTTTATAAATATGCTACATTGGCCTCATTGTAAATATTATGGACCCATTTGACACATATATCAATATACATTTCTAACGGTTAATTAACTTAAATTGTATATAATAATAAATTATAAAAATATGATATTTTAAACTATAATATTAAACGAATCTAACAACATCTCACTAGATAAAAACTTCGAATCAACCTTAAACAATAAATAATATCAAAAAGTCAAATATAACAATCTAAATTAGACGGATGAAGTATGCACAACCATCTATATATATATATAGTAATAGGATAGATGTAATATCCTCCTAGTTCCTAATTTCATGGTTTGTACTTTGTACGCATGGTCGAACCATTAGTTTAGTGTATATAGTACTATATATTACTTTCTCCCTTTTTTTTCAAGTTTTATTTTTCTTATTTACACCTTTGTTAATGTGCATTTTAATTAGGTATAAATTAAATTTTGTATAGTAAAAAATTCTAAAAATTTTATATTTAAAAACTATAAAATGAGACGAACCCAGTAATATCTCAATTGATTATATTTTTTCTTGTATAACTATGACAAAAATTGAAATAAAAATATAAAAAATCAAACTTTGTCGCTTAAAAAAAAGGGGGAGTATATTGTATATACCTTGTGATTATCATTGAAAATTCATTATCCCGTTTATTATGCTAAATTTTATTTTATTTTATTTTATTTTTTTATAAGCCACTAAATTTTATTGCTGAGCCACTTCCCTATTTTTTTTATTTGATTTAAATTTAAATTGAATGGATTGAAAACTTTGATGATGTGACTTGTGACAGTGGCTGGAGAAGTATTGATGAACAAAAGAACACAACGCATCCACAAGTAGGCTGTAAAATAATCAAATATTTTTTGTTCGATTTGTGATTTGATTCGAAATTATTCGAAATTTTGATATTCGATTAATATTTGATTAGATTCGATATTCGATTTTATATTAAAATTATATATAAATATATAAATTTATTTTGTTAAATAATTTGAAATTTTAATTTTAGTGACTATATTTACTAATTAATATAAATATATTTATATATAATATTAAAATATTAAATTTGATCTATAAATCAAATTAAATATTTAAGTTTAATAATTAAAATTAATTTTATTAATTATTAAATTACCTTAGAATAATTCGATTCGATTCGATAATATTCGAAAAGCTTATCAAATCAAAGCGAATACTGTGGTATTCGGTTCGATTCGGTTCGTTTACAACCCTATCCACAAGTTATTAAATTCGTGTGTATATGCTCTTGCTCTTTTTCTCTTTTTTTTTTTCTTTTTTTTTTCTTCTTTTTTACTTCTTCTTCTTCTTCTTATTCTCTTTTTTTTTTTCATCATTAGAAAAGGCCCATATCCCTTGTGATTTTAATTTCTCATAGGATAGTTTTGCATTTTTCAATATCAGGAGTATTTTATTAAACATTAAAATTTGGGAGTTGTAGGGTGCAGAGACATGATGTACTGCGAATGCTTCTACACTGTTGATGCATTTTGTAAATTGATGGTTGAGATTAATTTAAGGTTAAAATAGTAAATTTGCGTAAAAGTAAATTTAACGGAAATGAGAGAGAGCTTTTTGCTACTAATATATGAGTAATATATAAGTCAGCGACAATTAATGTATAATTCAGCGACGAAACATGTATTATTCGGTATAAAAATGTACCTGAAATGTTTTCATTTGAGTCCTTGAATTGTTGATGAAAAAGTCGCTGAATTGGTCTTGATAGCGTCGCTGAAATGTTCTTCGTAGCGTCGCTGAATTGTTCCTGTAAATGTCGCTGAATTATTTTTGATATCATCGCTGAAGTGTTCCGTAGCATCTCTGAATTATTCTTGGTTGAGCCGCTGAATTATTATGGATAGTGTCGCTGAATTCTTCTAAGTTTGTCGCTGAATTCCTCTACTTACAGTCGCTGAAATATATTTGATAGCATCACTGATTTGTTTTCTGTAGCACCACAGAATTATATTTGGTAGCATTGTTGAATTATTCTTGGTAGTGTCGCTGAATTATGCCTGGTACAATCGCTGAACTCCTCTACTTGGTGTCGCTGAAATATATTTGATAGCATCACAGAATTGTTTTTGGTAGCATCGCTGAATTATTATTGGTTGTGTCGTTGAATTCCTCTACTTGTGGTCCCTGAAATATATTTTATAACATCACTTAATTGTTTTTTGTAAGATCGCTGAAATGATATATTAATAAATTTGATACGTATCTTTGATCATAAAAAGATATTATTTGAAATATTAGATATGGATTACCAAATATTTGATATGATTTACCAAATACTCCGTATTAAATATGATAACATACTAAATATAGAGGTACCAAATATTGGATATGATAACATATCTAAAATACTTGCCTTGTCGCTGAAATGATTTGTTATTAAAATGGACTATTATTGTGTTATTACAATTATACCCTTATTAACCTACAACCGTTGGATGCTTTTGAATGACTATGATTGATGCCTTGATATCATGCGGATTCCATGATTGCACCATAACCGAACCCTTAAAATTTATCCTGTAAGACAAAATAATGCATCCGTACTTAATTACTGCATCCCATTTAATGAAACGAAAAGATATTAATACAAGAGGGTATGTTGGAAGGCACTAAAAAGAAGTAATAATACAAGAGGGCCCATAACAACCAACTCTTAACAGCAATGAACGAGACATTATTGTTACTAGTCCCCAATAATAATATTCATTTTAACTATTTACAAATTATTTGTTAATCAATTTTAATTTAACATTATTTTAATTGTATAAGAAAAAAATATAATTAACGGTATTGTTAGATTATTTTAAAATAATAACTACTAAATAAATGCATATAATTTTATTCCCAAAAATTTTATCAGAATTCTATATGCACAAAAGTTCGAACCCAAAACTTTTACTTAAAGCATCACTGTTAGTATTGATAGAATAGGTAAAAAAATTGAGATATTATATATTAGTAGGAGTATTAGAATTATTGGTGTACAATACAAGGAGTGTATGGTCACTGTAGTGGAGGGATGAGTGATGACTAGTGATACAATAGTAAGAAGTGATATGGAAAGAAATAATCATGGAGAGACTACAAACTAGACAAGAGTAGGGACCAAACACCCAATGTACCTTCCCAATTCTTACACATATCCATTATCCACTATACTCTCCATTCTTCACTTTAAACACAAGGTTATACTACCCTAGTTTTCTTTCTCTTTTCTAAATTCTTTGCTTTGTTGCATCTTGTGTTGTAGATCTGTGTCACCAAATAAGAAAACATATTGGCATGTGAATGTAGGTCATTTTCAACCCTAACCCATGTAAATTATTGTGTTATTGATCCTCTTTTTTTTTTTAACCTAAAAATGAAGTCCATGTTTGGCAAAACAGCTAAATCCAATCAGTTAATTTGTCTCACAATATGAGATAAAATAGCTTATTTAAAAACACAAAATAACTTAAAACATTGTTCAATCAGCTATTTTTGAAACCGCTGCAAATAGCTGCAGCATTTTGGATTTTAGCTTATTCTAGGCAAAAAGTTAGTCTCGAAATTATCAAACAGCTAATTTTAATTAATTATTACTCATAGTCACAGAATCAATTAACAGCTAACAGCTACTTCTCAAACATGGCAGAAGTCCTTTTTTTTTTTTGGTTTAACTTAATTTTTCATTGTTTTTTTTAAAGGAAAATACGTTGTAAAATATCAGAATGGCTTTGTGATTAAGTTAAAATGCACAATTTTATGAATAAACTACTTTAAATTACCTAAAGAAAAACGTTGTGAAATGGGGGTGGAGACTGGAGGGAGTAAATTGGATATTTCAAGCGTTTTATTAGTCCATGGTTTAATACTAGAGTTGCAGAGTGATGGCATTAAAAAAAGGGTTTGTTACCAATGGATATAAATAAATAAATAAAGGGAACTTAATAGTAAAATGGAATGGAAGTGAGGAGTAGCATTTTGTTGTATTGTTTATTTTCAAATAGTTTATACTCCCTCATTTCATTTTACTTATTTTATTTGATTTGGTACGTAATTCGATGCATATTTTAAATCGTTAATATCTTAAAATATATACAACAAAAATATATAAAATATATATTATAAAATTAGATATTTATACAATTCTAACAATATATAACTCGACTATATTTTTTAAATATATATTTACAATAAAATTAAGTCAAATTTAAATAATAAATTATATCAAAAATCAAATACTTCCTCCGTTTTAAAAGATTGTTACATTCGCAAATGTGACACTTTTCACACAAACACTTTGATTTAAAATTTTATCATAGTTAAAAAAACGAATAAGTTTTCTTCTCCAAGATTCCGGTGACTAAATTTTTCTTTTCTTTCAATGGCAGAAGGGGATGACTCGGACCACGGCGGCGTTCTGCCTGACCCCCTGGAGACCAGAGCGAGTAAACGACCGAGAGCACTGTATAGCGATGTTGCCCGTCGGAAAGCCGGCTTTGTCCACATCACTTTAGACGATGATCCGGCCGATGCTATGGGTGATCCTTCCGATCTCAATCTGACTTTCGTTAATGGCAAGCCGTGCATCACCTTTTCTGATTCCTTTCGGGCGTTCCTCCTGAAGCCTTGGGCCAATGCTGTGGTCTTTAAAGTCGTAGGTCGACGAGTTTCTTTCAAGATTCTTCAATCCAGGATTGAACAAATTTGGCCGACTGCCAAGAACTATAATCTTATTGACTTGGATAATGACTACTTTGTTATACAGTTTAAATCCAATGAGGAAGCTGATCACGCCATAACAGGTGGCCCATGGATGGTTTTGGGGCATTATCTACACGTCCAAAGGTGGGAGGAGTCCTTCGATCCTAAAACCAATGTCATCAAGACTATAGTGGCCTGGGCGAGAGTTCCTAGTTTGTCCATGCACATGTATAATCGGCAAGTCGTAGCCTTGGTCGGAGCTGCTATTGGTCATGTTATAAGTGTCGATTTTAACACCGGTGATACCAAGAGGGGACGTTTTGCCCGCCTTGCAGTAAGGATCGATCTTGACAAGCCTCTGACTCCATGTATTTCCATTGACGGGAAAGATTTCATTGTGGAATATGAGAATCTCCGGATGGTTTGTTTCCAATGTGGAAGATATGGCCATATGCAGACGGAATGCCAAGCTGAGACTGTTCCGGAGGCCATTGATCCCCTTATGCAAAACCCTAATGAGGAGGCCCCTCAGCCAACTAACTCTTATAGTCCATGGATGCTGGTCCAATCCCGGAGACGGCAACCCCTTCGGTCGACTAGAGCCAATCCTTCAACGGTTCCATCCAAGGATAATCGCTTTTCTGTTCTTGATGGAGATCTTGATCATGTCGAACGAGCCCCTCATCAGCCTACTCACCAAACTTCAAATCCTGGTATTTTCAAAAATGTTGCTCCCCATAATTCTAATCCTGCCAGTATTCGAAGATCGTCAGGAGGACCATCCTCCCCCAAACAGCCTTCCATTCCAGCCCAACAGAATTCTATTTCTTCCACCGCTTGGGTACAGCTGTCAGGAGTTAGAGCCTTTCAATCTAAAACGTCCCTCCAAGCCGAGCGTCATACTGCTGTTACTTTTGATAACCCTTCTTCCCACAATCCCAAGAATCCCACTCCTCCCCTTAACAGCTCCGGGGGTCGGCCACCCCGGACCAATCTGTCTCTTCTCCTTCAGTGCTTGAATCAGCCATTGATCCTACGGACACAGGAGATCCTCCTTGTAGTTAAATGCCACCACGAGCATCCAGTGTGCCGGCTCATTTCCGCAGTTGATCATGCCATTGGTACCTTTTTAATTATATTTCCAATTTATTATGCCTGATTCTCTCGTTTGTTGGAATGTTTAGGGTGCAGGTTCAAGTGCGTTTCCACGGGAATTTAAAGATATGACCTCTCAGAAACGGGTCGATCTGATTGCTGTATTTGAACCCCGCATAAGTGGCAGCAAAGGTGATGATTTCATCAAGAAAAGTGGTTTCTCTAATTCATTTAGGAATGAGGCTTCTGGATTTTCAGGTGGTATCTGGTTATTGTGGAAAGATCCTGTCAGAGTGGAGATCATTGAATGCCACCCTCAGTTTATAGACACCAATATCTCTTCTCTGAATACCTCCATACACACCACGTTTGTCTATGCAGCTCCTTGTAAAGCTCGTCGTGCATGTTTATGGCCCGAGCTCTCTCGCATCAATAAACACTGCAGTAGTCCTTGGCGTGTGGGAGGAGACCTCAATTGCATAGCTAAAACTTCTGAGTCCAGAGGGTCTACTGTATCATTCACCTCTTGCCATGAGCTTCAGCAATGGATTTCAACCAATAACTTATCTGAGCTCAAAACTTTTGGCAACCAATTCACTTGGGCTCGGGGCACTCTTAGACGCCGGTTGGATAGATTGCTAGCTAACCAGGACTGGCTCTCCTCTTATCCGGCTTGTACTGTTGAAATTCTCCCGCGTCTTCAGTCGGACCATTCTCCTCTTCTTGTCAGAATTTTGGAGGATGATATTTCAAATTCTACGGTCTCTCCTTTCATTTTTAGATTTAAAGCAGCTTGGCAATCCCATCCGAGCTTCCTTCAAATTATTTCTGATATATGGAAGGCTGACATTCCTCTACCTGATAAGCTATCACAGCTCAGAAACCAGGCTTCCATTTGGCATCATAATGTCTACAACTCTACCTTCATTCGTAAGAAAAGAATTAGAGGCAGGCTGGCTGGCATTGAACGGATCAACAACTGGATGGAGAGGGATTTTCTTTGTCGACTACATCACCAACTTCACTCTGAGCTTGACAAAATCTTAAAGGAGGAGGAACTCAATTGGATTCAGAGAAGTGTTAGGGATTGGAATATGGCAGGAGACAACAACACCAAATTCTTTCACCAATTTGTTAAATATCGCAGAGTTAAGAAGTCTTACTCTATTCTGGAAGATGCCAATGGACTCACTTATACTGATCCTTCCCAAATCCAGAATATGGTGGTTCTTTTTTTTGAAAATCTATACAAGAGTATTGGCAATCCTGTCAACCCTATTCCTAATTTCTGTGGTTTACTTCCCACCCTTACTGCTGAGGAAGCTGCTGAGATTAATAAGCCCATCTCTAATGAAGAAGTGTGGCTTGCCGTAAAAAATATGGCTCCCCTTAAAGCTCCAGGTCCGGATGGTTTCCATGCTTTCTTTTATCAGAGGAATTGGAGCACTATATGCACTGATGTTTGCAATCATCTCATGTTTTGTTTCTCTAATCCCAACTTTATTCAAAATTTCAATCAGACCTTGATTACCCTCATTCCTAAGGTTCCCAACCCCAAAGCTGTCACTCAATTCAGACCTATTAGCCTCTGTAACGTCCTCTACAAAATCATAACAAAGTCCATTTCCAATAGGATGTCCCCTCTCCTCTCCAAATTGGTTACTCCAGGTCAGGCTAGCTTTATCCCGGGTCTAGCCATCCAAGACAACATTATTATTTGTAATGAGATTTCTCATTTCATGGCTAAGTCGTCTGCCAAACCAGGTTACATGACCATTAAGCTTGACTTGGAAAAAGCCTATGACAAGCTTGAATGGCACTTTATCCATGAAACTCTTTTACTTTATGGTTTCCCGTCTCATTTTGTTAATCTTATTATGTCTTGTAATAGATTCTTCCTCAATGCAGATTCGTTGGAATGGCAAGGTCTCCCTACCCTTCAAACCTTTGCATGGAATTAGACAAGGCGATCCCATGTCACCTTATAGTTTCATCCTTTGCATGGAGCGCCTCGGTGCTATGATCAACGCCTCTGTAGCAGCTGGGCAGTGGAAAGCCCCCTGCTTGGAATAAGAATAATCTTCTAATCTCTTACATTTTCTTTGCAGATGACATTCTACTTTTTTCCAAAGCTAATATTGATCAAGTTCAAATCATCAATAATATCCTTTCAGATTTTAGTTCTAAGTCTGGTCTTTTAATTAGTTTTCAGAAATCTAGAGTGATTTTTGGGGAAGTAGTGACCAGGGCTATTCGCACCAACATTGAAAGTGAGCTTGGAATCCGGAGTACTTCCAACGTTGGCATCTATCTCGGCATCCCCATTGAATCAGGAAGACGTCTTTCTTCTTATTTCAATTTTGTTATTGATAAAATGACTGCTAAACTTAACAATTGGACTTGTCATCACTTGAGCTTTGCTGGACGAATTACCTTAATCCAATCGGTTCTCCAGTCTCTTGTCATATACCCCATGCGTGTTATGAAGTTCCCCAAAAAGGTCATTTCAGAAATTGATCGTCTTTGTCGAAATTTTCTTTGGGGTTCTACAAAAGATCATAAGAAAATCCACCTTATAGCTTGGGAGAATGTCATCCTTGATAAGAATGCAGGCGGCCTGGGCCTCCATAATCTTGGCCATCTTAATGATGCATTATTAATGAAGAGCTGTTGGGGACTCTTACATCGAAATTCTACTTGGACCAACCTCCTCAAATACCGCCATGGCTGGAATCGACATGCTTTCAAACACCATTCTCAATCCCTTTCTTATTTTGCAAGGGATTTGATGAAAGTCTGGCCATCGTTTTACTCCTTGGTGGGATGGAAGAAGAATAATGGTAAGAGAATTCTTTTTTGGGTCGACCAATGGCTTGATCATGATCTTGTTTTGCAGGATCAAGCCCTCCGCCCTCTTTCGGACTTGGAGCTGAATCGGACGCTGGATTCATATGTTCATCATGCTGTGTGGATTATGAGTGATTTGATCGAGGTGCTTCCCATCGATATTCTCCATTTGATCGCCAATACCAACCCTCCTAATCCAGACGATCCTGATGATGCACCCTTCTGGAGACTTTGCCCGGATGGAAAATTCACAACAAAGAGTGCGAGGGAGTCTCTCAACACTCGACTTCTCTCTCCCGTTTTTCCCTGCCCCCTGGAAATCTATCTGGCGATGGCCTTGTCCTCAGCGCACGAGAGCCTTTCTATGGCTTTGCTTTCATAATAGAATTCTGACTGGATCTGAACGTTGCAAAAGGCAGATCAGCTCAGACGATTCTTGTTGGAAATGCGGAGCACCTGAGAGCCCCATCTATGCACTCAGAGATTGCCCCCACTCAGCTCGAGTCTGGCATCAGCTTGGGTTTTCCAAAGCGCTCTTCTGGTCTGTTCCCATGCAAGATTGGATTTCCTCTCACACATGCACCAAAGTAGGTAACCCTACAGCAACTACTTTTGCTATCGGCACTTGGCTTATTTGGAAGCACAGATGTAAAGAACTCTATGCCCAGGACAGTCCTAACTGGGACTCATTACACCATATCATTCTTCGAAGAAGTAAACAGTATATCGAAGGCCTAGCTGATTCTAAGGCTACAGGTAGAAGGAATTGGAAGATTAATCGCGTTAGATGGTGTAAACCAAGGTTGTTAAGATCGGGATCCTATATAGGATCGTTTTTCTCTTTGCAAGATCGGGATCGCAGGATCGAATCGGGATCTTAAGATCTTATTAAATTGCAATAATAGATAAACTCAGTTATGCATACTGACAAGTAAAAGCATTATTTTGTGTGTTTATAAATCTTGCAAGTTAATTAATACAATACAATACAAAAATATCACAATCAAATATAAAATATTTCCACATACATACATATTATGTTTTTTTACACATAATACATAAGGAATACAAGCTCTTAAGTTTAAAATTAAAAGAAACAAGTTATTTTGATCCCAAATTATAAAATACTACAAAAATTTTATGCGTTTAAGAGGGTAAGATCGTAAGATCGTAGAAGCGTTTGAGGGAGTATGACTATAAGATCGTAACATTCTACTACCAGGATCGGGATCTTACGAATTTTAAGATCCTACAAGGATCGGGATCGTTTTAGAGAGGTGTGATCGTAAAATCGTAAGATCCTAAGATCAGGATCGGGATCTTAACAACTATGGTGTAAACCACCAGTGGGTTGGTTGAAATTGAATTGTGATGGTAGCTCGACTCCTACTCACAGCACAGCTGTAGGCGTTATCCGCGACTCGGAAGGTCATTGGATTGGTGGCGTCCGCATGAAGAAGGGGTCGATGGATCCTCTTCTGGCCGAGGCTTGGGGTATCTTAATTGGCCTTCAGGAGGCGTGGGATTTGGGAATCACCAAACTCGAAGTGGAGAGCGACAACCGTCAAGCAATCGACCTGATTAACTCCAATTCAGACATCTTTGGAAGTTATTCTGATCCCTTCCACAAAATACACCATTTGAAAGATTGGAACTGGAGTCTCAGATTCTCTTATATTCCCAGGGAACTCAATGCAGTTTGTGATCTTTTGCTTAGAGATAAAAATTTTCCTTTTGGTACTGAGCACTTTACCCGTCCTCCTGATTATGTTCGGGTTGCTCTAGACTTTGATTCTGTGGGTTTGTATCACTTGCATCAAGTTTTTGAATGAAATGACTTTGGCCCCCTTTTCTATCGAATTTTTTTTTATCATAATTATGTAATTTTTATTTATACCGAACTTGAGTTATAACTTGTTTAAATTATGCATTGGACTGCATGCTGGATGGGTCCATAGCAAATATAAAAAAAAAAAAAGAAAAAAAAGAAGAGAGGAAGTATAACACAGGTAGAGAGAGAGACTTGGTCAGTGCCTCTGTACTGTTAATGGTGGGTAGGGAGTATTAATTAATTAATGACGGAAAATGAGTAGTATATGTATGAGAGAGTTATTATGAGCAGAAGAGACTTGAGAGGAAAGGGGGAGAGGCAATTCCATTCTACACTCAAACAAACACTGCAAAGCCACAGCCTTTGACCGCCATTGGGAAAATTGATTGAAGCTTTCTGCTTTCCCTTCCCGGACGGATATTCCTACCGCCAAACCGAAAGCGAAAGGGATTTTGCTTCCATTCCATGCCCATGAATTATTATTATTCTTCTTAACAATGCTGGAGCTGGACTTTTCTTCTTCCTGCTGCTCCATTTCCCACTTCATTCTCTACTCATTCACCTATTTTTCCTTCAATTTTGGGTTTGGGTTTGCTTTTGCTTTCTCCCGACTTCGGAAGCCAATTTGTTGTTGAATTTCTTCTCAATTTGGCTTTTCTCTCCGTTTCCTGGTTCAATTTAAGTTCCGTTTCGCTTTGTGTTAGTTTTGGCGAATTTCGAATTTTGAATATCGCTCTGGACTGTGCTTTGATTTCCGTATCATTGGAGTTTTAGGAACTGAAATTGATCCCCTAGTCAGTTGGACAATCGGTTAATTATCCTCTATGGAACCCAGAATTGAAGCCGCTCAACCGCAGTTTAGATCCGGACTGTCTGGACCAAACCATCGGGAATTGGGGTTCGGATTCGACGAAATCCAGGGCCTAATCTCCAACGCACCCGAACCGGTCAGTGGCAGTTCGTTCACGGCGCTCCTCGAGCTACCGCCGCCGCAAGCCGTCGAGCTCTTGGTCAATGAAGATTTTCCAGTTAAACCCATGCCCCCGCCAATTTTTCCTTCCAACATTGCGCTCATCGACCGCGCGTCAAAGTTTTCCGTCTTCGCTTCGGCCGATAATTTGCCAGAGAAAACGACAAATTTGTCAGTTTCAAGCCCTATGAACCTCGATTCAGTAAAGCGAGAGCAACCGGACTCCGACTCCCGCCCTAATTCTTCTTCTCCGGCGGTTTCAACGCAGACCTTGAAGTTCGGGAAGAGGAAGGAGAAGGAGAAAAAGGTAATTAAGTTTTAAATCCCTCTTGTTATTTTTCTTGCATAGAGATCAAATCAGCATTGTACCAAACCTAATGCGATAGTATTTGTCTAGTTTGCATTGCTAGTTTGAAGTTGCAACCAAACCATGTTTGTACTTTATTCAGTTATTATCCCATCTCTGATAAAAGTTGTTCAAGCTCAAAATCAGTGGAGCCCAATTCAGATTTCCCTTGGAACCCGTGACCAAAAGTGATTGTCAATACAGAGAAAAAATAATCTGCTTCCTTACATTTTCTTGAATAAAGAAATTTATCGAAGTTAAAAAGGATTGAATAGTGAATTCAACTATCTGAATTTCAGGTAAAGGAGTCGACTAAAAAGAGCAAAAAATTGGCAGCAAAGGATACTTCCGAAGAAAGCGGTGAGAAGCTGCCATATGTTCATGTCAGGGCTCGCCGTGGCCAAGCCACTGACAGCCATAGTTTAGCTGAAAGAGTAATTAACAAAATCCCATCATTGATCCCTATAATTTTCCTGATATTGATTATAATTACTCAGTTCGTCGTCGTACACAGGCCAGAAGAGAAAAGATCAATGCCAGGATGAAGCTATTACAGGAGCTGGTCCCTGGATGTAACAAGGTCAGCTATCAAACGCTGTCGTCTCTATAATTACACTTCCGTACGGAATAAATTATCGTGGTTGAGTTAATTGGGTTGCAAGTAGTTGGCTACTCCGTATTAGATTTGGGATTACGTGCGATTTGAAATCATTACTCTCTTAACTATAGTAGAACTATACTAGTACTATTTTCTTTCTGGTGATTAGGGTATACTTTTTCATGTAAAAGATTAGTGAATTAAGGGTCTTTGTCATCCTTTTAATTGAGGAATTGCAGAAAAAGCTGTAGGCTTTTGCACCAAGAAAAGTGAAGGGGCCAAGGCTGAAGTGTCCCTCTCAAGATTCTAATAATGTGTCTTTTACCTTTTGGCTTTTTGCATTCGTTTGTTATCCATACTTCTAAGGACATTGTTGTCATTCACCAAACGATGTTTTCTTTTCTTGGTCTCTATCCTTTGGAAAAAAAAGCCTTATCCCATGTCTGGCTTTCAAAAAAAGAAAAAATAAATAAATAAAAATAACAAATTATAACACGATGGATTAGTCTTTGGCCTAATGAAGTCTGAGAATACCTTGGAATTACCCAAAAAAAAAAAAATTAACAAATGATACTAGATGAGATTTGTTAGCACTCAGATTTGTATGGACCATTTAAGATTTGTTATGCATTAAGCTGCCTTTAAAAAGTGATTAATATGCTTCACCACACCATATTGTGTAGTCATTTGCAAGTATACAGATCATTTAAACGGCGTTCTTTGTTGATATTTAATTTGAAATAATACCACCTGCCCCCGTCGTCACAATGGGACTGAGTTCAAGTTACTGTTTTACATCCCTTACAGATATCAGGTACTGCAATGGTGCTGGATGAGATAATAAATCATGTTCAAGCACTTCAACGTCAAGTAGAGGTCAGATGATTTTTATCATTTGGATGTTCGTTAGATAAATTGTGGTGTTTTACTCTTAAAAAAGTTGAAGAATACATTAAAGGAGCTTATCCTGCATCTGGTTGGATTTCGTGGAAGTTTGAGTTAATTGTACAGACCTTGAACTTTACAAAGATCGTAGGGACAAAAAACTGTTAGCCCTCCGTGCAGTAAACTGATTTCTGGTGAAAGTTTTTGTATTCAACATCCTATTATTCAATTGACATAGATATAATTAATCAAACGTCCATTTGGTCTGAAATCTGAATCATCAATATTATATATATGGCCTTTGAAGCCAAAAGGTGGTTAGATTTCGATATTTAAAATTCAAAACCTAACAGACCTCAATAGGTAGGATGAAAGTATGAGATTTTAATTAAATGTTGCATTTATTTAATTTATTTGGCCTTTTAACCATCAGGTGATTGAATTAATTTCTTTTCATTCAGTTTTTGTCTATGAGGCTTGCTGCAGCTAACCCTCGGACCGATCAATTCAACCTCGATTCTGTCTTGGCTGCTGAAGTAAGTATATTTTGAGCTTACAAATTCTGGTCGTCGTGTTAGCATACAGTTATTTGCCATACTTGCTAGGTTGCTATTGCTCATTGGTGTATTTTAATTTGTGTTAATGCAACACAATGTGTGTGCACTGTGTCAAACACATGCCTAGGCTAGTGTTAACTACATCCCCAACTCTACAAAAATTCTGAGTCTGCCCCCTGTCAGCATAAGATAATAATTGTACTTTATAATTAAAAATTGTTAGCACAATTGAAATTGTAGCATTTTGGTTGAAGATAGATTACTGTATATGAAAGGTTATAAGTTTCGATCTTACCTAGCACGAATGCCATTTAAATTTCAGGTAATTCTACTTGAATGTCGGTGTGTGAGGCTTCTTTCACTTACTAATAGATTTGTTAGACCCTTCACTACAATACATAACCGATCAATTTCTTATCCAACCATATGATCAAATGTTATCACAGGGTGGAGCATCCATCGACAATAGCTATATGGGCATGTTTGTCCCGTCCATGTGGCCCGAGATACAAATAGAAGGGAGCAGGCCACATCAATATCAGCAGCCATTGCACTTCGATGGACTTCATCAACCTTCCTGGGGCAAAGATGAAGGCACCCCTAACTTTATTACTCCAGAAAACTCACTTATTAGTTATGATTCCCCAGCAAATTCAGGTAAGTCAATCCACCAGCTTCTTCACATACTCTTTTTTTTTTTTTTTCTTTCTTTTTTTCCTGATGACCTGGATCCATTTCTCCCTATCCGCATGCTTAAAAAAGAGGCAAGGATTCATGTTGAAATACAAAATGCTTGAGGATAACTTCGATCGGACTAATGTGTACCTTTGTCTATTTTGGCACAGCTTCACTGCACTCAAGCCAGCTGAAAATGGAGTTATGAATGAAGAGCCCGCCCCCAGTTCCCACGCATATAGATTTGTACATATAGGATATATATGGATAGTATTGAGTAGAGAGTAGGGAGTTTATCCCAACGATAGTGCCATTACCGGGTTTCGCATTCATAAAATATTTGATATGGTAATCCGGGATTCGGGTGCCTAAGACTCTGAAGAGAAAGGGAGGCAATTTGGGTTGCATTTATGGGCACTTTCTTTGCATGCTAACATGCTACTAACTTTAAAGTGAACCGATCGTACGATTCTAATATACTGTGGATTCTCATTTCCAGGGGTTAGAACTTGGAATGAATCAAGTTTCCAAACTTTTGCATTTGGAATTTCTCGGAACTTGGTGAAATTGTCCATGATTTCAAGAATTTAATGTGATACATTTTTTGTTTTCTATTTCAAATTCATTTAATTGACTGACGATTCCTTTTGTTCAATGTCGCATGACATAATTTTAATCTTGGAGGTTTTGTTTGAGCCTATCCTGGTCGCATCTTAAAATTTTACTGTGCAAAATATAAATATGAATCACTTAATTAATTAACTTTTCTATTACTTCCTTTGTTTTCATTTGTTTTTTACGGGCCCAACAGTTATGCGGTTCAATGCACATTTTAAATCATTAATAACTCAAGTTTGGTATATGTAAAAATTCTAAAAGTTACATTATTTTATAAAATGGTCATTATCAAGAGATTTTTAATTCTTTGTAAAATGAATCATATAACATTATTAAAAGATTGGTACCTCAAGCTGTTCCCATAATTTTGGATATGTGTGTTAAAAAATGTTGCATCATTTAGAAAACGGATAATCAGATAATTGTTGTAACAAAATGCACTATAGAAAATTAAGTGTTTGGATGAGCTTATGCTATTTCAAATCGCAATAATCAGATAATTATTAAAAAGTGTTTGGATTTGCATTTTTCATTACTTCAAAAGGCAACAATGGGCATGTTTAGGAAATAATTAGAGTTTAGCGTCTGGAGTTTGGAGTTCAGGGTCTGGAGTTTGAAATTAATGGTGAAAAATAATTTTCAATTTGAATAATGGTGTTTGGTAATGCAAATTTAAATTAGAGTTTAGAGTCTGGAGTTTGGAAAGCTAAAAGCTGGGGAGAGGAACGTTCAGAGTTTAGAGATTAGAGATTAAAATTTGGCAGTTACTGTAATTAGTGTTTACTATATATAGGATTTTAGACTACTTTTAGTATGTATTTTAAAAGCTAAACGCTAATCGCTAGCGTTTTTTCCCAAACGCAGCCAATATGGTAAAATCTTATTTTGGCTAAACGCAATTTTCTTGCAGCACTAAAATGTAGCTGCAAGAAAATAGCGTTTTCATTCCCTCAAAACGCAAATAATAAATTATTGAAAGTTAGTACACAAACAGGATTAACTGACTATTTGCATTTTGCAAACGCAATAATCAGATAATATGTCCCAAAACGCACAAACAAATACCCTCGTTGGATGTGCGTTTTTAAAAGTGCTGCAGCGTTTAGAAAACGGATAATCAAATAATTGTTGTAATAAAACGCGCTGTAGAAAATTAAGTGTTTCGATGAGCTTATGCTGTTTCAAATCGCAATAATCAGATAATCATTTAAAAGTGTTTGGATTTGCGTTTTTCATTACTTCAAAAGGCAACAATATGGTAAAATCTATTTTTGACTAAACACAGTTTTCTTGCAGCACCAAAATGTAGCTGCAAGAAAATAACGTTTTCATTCTGTCAAAACGCAAATAATAGATTATTGGAAGTTAGTACACAAACAAAATTAACTGATTATTTGCGTTTTGCAAATGCAATAATTAGGTAATCTGTCCCAAAAATGCACAAACAAGCACACTCTTAGTAAATGTAAAACAATTCAGTAGAATGTTGGGAATGTAGAAGCCAGAAGGTAAGAAATTTTCAAATATTCTAACTAAAGAAAGCAGTAAAAGTACCAAAGACCAAAATCATCATCCCCAACCATTAATTCCTTTTATTCTGCGAGTCTGATGAACGTCCAATATGACATTGCTCCGACCTGAGTGCTGACTGCTGAGTATGCAATAAATAACATGATCCCCCCTTCGTTTTATACTGGAAAAGCATTTCATGAGTCTAAACTAATAAATAAAAATCAAAATATAGTTTTATGGTTCCATAAATTTGAGAATAGCAAGTTTCGATTCAGTTTTGTTCAATTTGATTTAAATTTAAATTTTCAAAATTTCAAATTCCACATTCATTTCCATATCAAACCGGATGATGGAACTTTCTCTCAACTTGCAGGTTGCACATTCTATTGTACTGTGGAGACACGGAGTAGAGAAGGAAAAAAGGCCAATATAGTCATTTTTTTTACAAAAAAACCAAATCAGTTTGTTTTTTATTTTTTTGGCCCAATTGGTCCGCTACATATACTAATTACGTCTCAATTGGTCCTCCATCCACTAATTATGCCCTAATTACATATTTTTGGTCAAATCAGTCATTTTTTTTTTCAAAAATCTAAATTGGCATGTTATTAATTTTTGCCCCCTTCCATGCATCCAATGCACATTTCAAACCACTATTAAATCAAATTCGATATAAGTAAAAATTCTAAAATTTCGATATTTATAAACTACACGATGGGGCGAATCTAATAAGATCCTACTTAGATCATTTTAATTTGTATATATATGTTTAAAATTTAAGTAAAAACAAGTGTGTGAATAGTAGCAAATTAGACAATGTAGTTATTAAAAAATGGAGGGAGTATATCGCAATTGGTCTTCATTTTATGGAGAAACACTAAAAATCACCGAACTCTAAAAGATGATCCATTTTTTCAATAACTACATTTTATGGAGAAACACCATTTTATGCGATATACTCCCTCAATTTTTTTTAATAACTACATTGTCTAATTTGCTATTATTCACACTTGTTTCGACTGAAAGTTTAAACATAGATATACAAGTTAAAATGAGCCAAGTAGGATCTTGTTAGATTCGTCTCGTCGTGTAGTTTATAAATATCGAAATTTTAGAATTTTTACTTATATCAAATTTGAGTTATTAGTGGTTTGAAATGTGCATTAAACTGCATGAAATGGAGCAAAAATTAATAACGGACCAATATTGATTTTTGAAAAAAAAATTGGACTGATTTGGCCTAAAATATGTAATTAGGACATAATTAGTGGATGGAGGACCGATTGAAACATAATTAATATATGTAGCGGACCAATTGGGCCAAAAAATATAAAAAAAAAATGACTGATTTGGTTTTTTTTTAAAAAAAGGACTATATTGGCCTTTTTCCCGAGTAGAGAATGCCTGAATTCATCAGGTATATATCTTTTTTTTTTCCCTTAAAAAAATGTATCGATATAACGACGGTTAGGGGTGAAAACGGGACGGATACGGGCGGATAGTACTCATCCCGTATCCTATCCCATATTTTTTTGTCGAATATGGAATCGGATACGAATAGGCCGGATACAAATACGAATTCGAATATTTCGGGAAACGGATACGAGACGGATTCGGATTTTAACTCGGATAATCTTATAATTACTAAAATTATTTTTTTTTATAATTTTTAAAGTGAAATCGGAATATACTACTATGTAAGCTAAACTAAATTTTTAAATTTTCCAAGATCATTAGTTATTTCGTTTAAAAATATCTAAATAACATCACTACAAGATGTTACATACTACAGTTTTGATGCAAAGAACCTAGTTTTGATGCAAAGAACCTAATGATGTAGTTGAGTTGATTGATATGATTTGATTTAATAAATTACATATGGCTTTCAAGCTTTTGATTATATTTGTACATATAGTATTACTTATTTATTTTATAGTTAATATAATATATATATTATACATATAAAAATATATATAAGTTTTCGGATATTCGGATAGAAAATACGGATAATATCCGCATTATATTCGAATTTTTCGGATACGGGCGGATATTGACAATCCCATATCCTGTCCCGTATCCGCCGGATATAAAAATTCGAATTCGGATTCGAATATAATCGAATACGGCGTCGGATCGGGCGGATATTATCCGCCCCACTTTCACCCCTAACGACGGTTACCAATAAAGAGAAAATCTAATAGATAAAAAACACCTCCCATTATTTCTTAAAAAGAATGTAACGAAAGACTCAACATCTCCACCCTCAATACCCTCACTCGTTTCCAATACGAATCACAAAGGCTTAGAATCTTCATAAAGCACAATTTAAACGCTGAACAGAACGAGTTCAATAATGAAACCAAAACCCCAACAGTAAAAAGTAATGATAAACTTACAAATTGCATATAAATAAACACACAAAGAAAAATTATACTCATTCAAGCCACCAAATAACAACTTACATTGCAATCAAACCACAGGGCACAATACAAACCAGCCAAAAGACAAAATGACAAGGACTCCATAGTTCATATAATTTCATATAATGCAATACAACACGGGACGACGGCGCCCTCCAGTCTCTCTCCTACTGAAGCACCGAGCATTCAAGAGACTCATTCATTCATCAACCAGAATGGTTATATAATGATAAACCAACGTATCTTGCACCCGAAAAAAGCCCTTACACCATGCTTTTTAGATTTTATTGAGCTTGTCAGCTTTCACAAGGGGGTTTGCTTTGGCTATGGCATCCTGAGCAGCAGTCCGGTAATCAAAGGGGCACTCATGTTTGTCAGAGTAACGATGAATTGAACAGAAGAGATTACCACACTTGCAACTGAATCCAGTCAAGCCTACACGCTTGTGGCATGTAGTGCACCTATTTGGCCCTGACTTTGCCTTTATCTCTACACACTGTCCTGGAACCAAGTCAGGGGATTGTTCGGGTAAACTGGATTTTATGTCAACTGCTTCAGCAAAAACGGGCTCTTTCTGGGTGCTAGTTGAGCTGCCATTAACAATGTTTTCAATGGATGTTGCCGCAAGTTTGGCCTGCTGTTGTTTCAGTATCATGTCCTTATGGCACTTGGAGCACATGTTCATGGTAGCTGCACTTCCGAAGAACCCACAGTTATTGATGCATAGAATGGGGCCTTCAGGAGCTTCGCAGCCGATCTCTTTTGGCGATTCCATTGTCAGCAAGTCCTCCTGTGATTCACCGTGACACAGTTCAACGTTAATCTAAAAGGGTATTAAAATAACAAGGGAATAATAGACCAGCACTTTAGCTAAAGCTAAAACTAATCAACAGCACACCTGATAAATGCATATTCACAAGCTCAATAAAGACCAACCAAAATAGAAGACATTTAAACCATAACATCATTTTCCAGTTTGAAATATCACTGCAACATACACGTGTTGAGTGCAGTTTACTAGGGCAAACCAAAGCACTTATTAAGCACAGTACTTGCATAGATATCCGCGTAAGGTTGAGCCCTTGAACAGCTAGAATATTCTGTATTAGTACAATGACTTAAAAAGGACCATTACAGAGATCCAAGTACATCCTGAGAGGCTAAATTTTTGTTGGGGCAATGTTTTAGAATATGTTTACCCCAGGGAAACTCATCCTCTGCCAATTTAACATCCTTTCTATTTGAAGGCTTTCAATGGCTTCGATAATTATAAAATCTAAGTTGCAGACTAAGTTTGTAGAAGTATAACATATCGCACTGTGTTAGCAATTTAAGAATTAAATAATTCAATCATGCTACTTCTTTGGTGGAGGATATCAATGGGGACTGATCGGCCAATGCCTAACAATATTGAGTGAAATGTACACAACTGAATAACAAGAAGTAGAAAATAGGCCATTGAACAGACAAAAGAAGTACGCAACAACATTAAACATCCAAGAACACAACTGACAGGATCAACTCACATATAACAGTATCAATCCAAAGCCTCGTTATAGGTTCCTAGACTTGCAAGTTGAAGACAGCACATGACCTCATCAACATTGACTTACATACAACAAAAATAACAGAGCACTCGCTTATTTCAACCTTAACAAGATCCAACACTAACCAAGTTCTTCCAAAAAAGATAAATTACTCAATAACAAGATATTAGACCTTTTGTGGCCTATCCACGTAACCTTTTTGCACGCCTAACCTCTGTAGTTTAACACGAAAAAATAAGGAAATCAGTTATGCAGCACTTCTTTATATTAATAATACGTAAATCAAGTCTTTGGGGGGAAAAATCCAATAACTAAAATCACAGATCATTATTTCAACCACCAAGCATTCACGTAAAATTGACAATAATTGAACTATACCGAGTACCGACTACATGGAAATCGCATCCCTTCACATCAGTTATTGGCCGGGGCGGGGGGTCGATTACCACGCCTAACTCAAACAAATAAAAGCAAAAATATATAAACCCTAACGACAAAAATCTTCAAATTACTGCACCAGGAGGGCTGTATATCTTAAATTATAAAAACCAAACAATAACTGAATCCAAATTCCCTGACACAAACGAAACGGGGGTGCTTAACCAAAAAAACGAAACGGGAGAACAAAAGAGAAAACAAAAAAGAAAAACCCAACAATTTAATCTTTTACACAAACCAACAAAAACCCTAACGTAGACAATTGAATCTGAGACGAAAACAACATGATAAAGGTAAGAATCAAAGAGCAGAGAAGGGAGAATGATACCTCAAGCTAAGGTATAATTAAAGCAATTTGAGAGGCAAGGAGAGAAATAGGTAAAGAAAGAGAGAGGGGGAGAAGGCGTCGAAGGTCGAAAGTCGAAGGGAGGGGATGTACTATTTAATTACTGATTTTTAATTTGTGTTGTGTATACTTTCCCTATTTCTTTCAAATAAAACTGTGGTTTTCAAATTTTACAATAAAATTGTTATCAAAATATTTTTACAATAAAATTGAGAGAAGTTATATATAGAGGTCAACAAATTAATTAAAATTGAAAAAAAATCGAATTGGATTTTAAAACAAACTATACATTTTTTAACAACATTTACTCCCTCCGTTCGGAAATAGTTGTAACATTTGCATAGTTGTTATTATTCACTGATTAACTTTGATTCAAATTTTTAACACTGTTATACAAGATAAAACATAATCAAGTGGGATCTTGTTAGATTCGTCTAATCGCATAGTTTTAGTATATCAAATTTTTATAATTTTTACTTTTACACAATTTGAGATATTAGCGTTAAAAATGTGCATTGGATAACGTGAAACGCAGAAATGTTATAATTTTTTAAAAACGGAGGGAGTACATATTAAGGAAATAAATGTTGAGAGTTCATACCAAACAAATTATAAAAAGACAAAGCCCGAGGGATAGAGGTGGAAAATCAAATCACAATCTCAATATTGAAAGTCATGGGGATGAGGACTTAGCCCAGGTGGTTAAGTCTCTCGACTTCCAACGGAATGTTGGATGTTCGATTCCCCATCGGTCCCTTATCCCTCCCTTTTATTCCCCTTTGTAATCGTGTGACATGGGCTCCCACCACCCATTTCTCAGGCCTTCAATGACTCCTCAAAAAAAATATTGAAAGTCATGAAATTATACCAATTTGCCAATTAATCCGGGCAAAACAATTGGATCAAAAAATATCCATGGCAATTAAGTTAGTATCCTGACAATAAATCTGGATACGCGGACGTGTTCCGAGCAAGGGGTGTGCTACGCGTCAATATGTTATGCATTCATTCCAATACGCGGTAATTAATCACAATGGAAAGTGGATATGTCATATCTAAATTAATGGGTGTAACGGTTGAGTGATTTGCAAAGTTGGTGGAGTAATGGGCGTAATTAATTAATAATAATGAAAACTGTCATTTTGCATAATGGAGGAAAAACGGAGGTGTGGTCTGTCTTGCAAATCCGAAAACAACAGCAGACTATTTGACGGCGAAAACAGGGATGATAGATCTCAACTCATTTCCGGACGAAATAGGCGATAGGCGCGACAGTGCAATAGCAACCGGTAACACCCGTAACGAAGATGCTGATACATCAGATGGGGAATGTGTTTTAGCGGGCGCCAATGATGTTTTGCAAAGCTGGGTTGATTCAATACTATTAACTGGTTATGGAATTTCAGAAAATGATGAAGATGGAGAGGCGGGTATCGAAGGGTGCTCCGATACTTTCTCATTAAGTAATGACGATGATGGTGGTATAGTGGACGCGGCATATAGACGGGTTGCACCATTGTTCTCGTGTACCATAGCAGTAAGTTTATAATATATCCACTGTTATGATGTATGATGAACATTGGCATAAGTAAAATATGGTTGATATGGATGTTAGAGTGGAAAAATTGTAATGTTGTTTATAAGAAATGAAGTGATTATTTCTTCTTAATAATTTGTATATATAAAGGAATTTCCAGTCATATGAAGCACATAGTACCGTCAATCATAGCACATGACAGGAAAATAATGAATAGAGAAGCCAAAAATCTCCCAAATAAGTAACATTCAGTTTAACTTTATAGGGAGAAAAATCACGATTGGCGAAGTATGACAACAACATATTTTACATAACAAAATGGCAAAGTAAATAACACTATTTGGATCACCAATAGCACAAATTACATACAATAAAATATTGTTACATAATGAGAGTACCATTGATTATGAAGATCAGAATATAGCATAAATGAACCTTTATTATATCACACTTTTGAGCAATCTATAGCGTCAAGCATAGGCAGTGCGGTTTGGCATTTTGTAATTATCAAGAACACTATTTCGGACAATCTGCATAAATTAACACTACTTAGATTACAAAGAATACGGTTACAGGGTGAGTGATGAGAACATGGAGTTTGAAGTACATATTATGAAATTTAAGTATATCACATTTACAAAAGGGTAAAGAGAACATGTGCATAGTCATGTGAAGCACATACTATCGGCAGTAATAACACAGGAATAAACAATAGATAAGGAGACAACTAAACAAAAGATGATAGAGTATAAGTCAAAAGTGGTCCAATAGATAAGGAGACAAAAATCCCACACACAATCTGCTAAAAAAAAAGCACAATCTTAATAAATTTGGACAATATTTTGGGTCCACGACAAGTGTAACAATTATATCCAATCACAGTAATTTCCACGATTTTGGGAACAACAAAATTATAACATCCCGTAATCACCACCAATTACTATAACTATAAAAAGGAAATAGAATATAAAAATCTACTGCCATATGTGGGGATATTTTTTTTTTTTTAAAAAAAGCACATCTAATGCATCTATATAGCAGTCTACATATCCAAAGTCTGGATACAAACCTATTCCTATCCATGGGGCTTATTCGCTCCAAAACTGAAATAAAGTACATGTTGTGAATAAATTACCTATAAAATTATTTCAAATAATTGGATTTATTTTTATAACACAAAAATGGAAAGGGAAAAAAAGTTAGTACAAACAATAAAAGGAAAGAGGAAATACTTTTTTTAGAGGAGCCACTTAAGGTTTGCGAATTAGGGGTGAACCCGGTGCGGGTTGATGCAGTTTCGCACCAAAACCAAACCAAATCGCAAAAAAAGGTTTGGGAAAAATTTAAACCAAATAAAACAATTTTAGCATTTCAAATCAAACGGAAAAAAGCGATTTGGTTACGGTTTAACCAAAGTTTTAAAAAGAAAAAATCCTATGAATTACAGTCGTAAGTGTAATAGTCCAAACTCCGAAATGCAAATTAAAAGTAAAAAAAATAAATATAAGTTTAATGTTTACAAGCCAAATACGTAATAAACTAGAACTATTATAAGCTATTGAAAAAATAAAACTAGAAATATAGTATAAGAAAACAACAGTAGTAGTAGAGTCAATCACAGGTAAACATATTAGGATTACAAATATAACCTGTAAACCAATGTACAAAGTGCATTATATCAACGAAACTTCTGGAAATATTAAACAAATAAACAGAAGCCAATGAAATGGCATGAATCACTGCTCATTGCCTCTGTACCTTGAACTAATATAAAGATATTTATTACTAAATCTAATTCTAATCTATAAATTCTAATAGTATATTATATATAATACAATATATATTTTTATTATATATATAATTGTAGTTTACGGTTTGGTTGGTTAATTTTTTCTTCAAACCAAACCTAAATCGCAAACCAATGTTTTCTAAAAAAAATCAAACCACAAATTTTAAATTGCAAACCAAACCAAACCCTATTGACGGTTTGGTCTGGTCTAGTTTCCGATTTGTACCGCATATTGAACAGCCCGCGAAGAGAGAAAATTTGAAATAACAATTTTATGCCGAAAAGTTGGGAAATGAATAAATAAGAAAGCGACCTCAAGGAAATAGAAAGCCAGTAGTAGTGAAGTAAGGTAGACAATTTTCTTTTAATTTTTTTAAACAGCTTATATAGTTTAGAAAAGAGTGACGAAAATCCATACTATACAACAATTTTCTTTTAATTGTTCCTGAATAATTTAGGAGTGAGATTTATTTATTTATTTATTTTTTTAAAGTAACGCTCCAACGTTATCAAATTAGATAACGACTTTTTCTTTATATATTATTAAAAAATATATGTAATGACGTTTCTTAAATAATGGTTAAATTTGCTTATCCAAAAAAATAATGGTTAAATTTTTTAAATTCTAGTTGAGGATCGAATAATTTTTATTTTATTCATTTGTAATTTTGTACTAGTGTGCTTATCGAGAGAGAAGATGAGTATTTGATAAAATAATCTATCCATTTACCTTTTTTTTTAATTTATTTTTTATGAGCTATCCATTTACTTGAAGATAACTTTTATACCAAATATCATATAATGCTGAGAACATGTGCCACACAAATTACGACAAAAAGAAAAGAATAGAGGGCCGGTGGTGAATTAGTAAATTTTTGTAACACTTTTTATATAGACTTTTTTTTATTTTTGCTGAGCAGCCTATACAAACTAGGGAATGAGTGGTGAGAACTAATATCACACAAATTACGAAGGAAATAAAGGAGCGGGATTAGGGGCCGGGTGGAGAGTTGAACCCCAAGTCCCAACCCATAGGTTGGGAGTCGAAGAACCTAAATCCTCAACCCCTTTTATATAGAAAATTAGGAATGTTACTCATTTTTTTTAAAAAAAATAAAAATCGAGGATATTAAAAATAAAACAAAAGATATGGGCCAGAAAAAAACACAAATATATTTATTTAAAGCCAAATTAATTCAGACGTACATTGAAAGCCCAAATTAGCCCATTTTCTTTGGCGGGAAAGAGGCGGCCCATTTATGAAGGGTATATAAAATGCGGGAGACCAACTTTACTTCTGGCGGTAGTTCAATTCGCAGACAAGAATCTCACGGAATGGGGAAGAGAAAGAAGACTAGGGTTTCGGAAGAAAATCTGGAGGAAGAGACTGACGACATGGAGGAGGATCAGGAGTATGTTGGCGCCTCTTCGTCTTCGGTCGAGAAGAGCTTGTACGAGGTATATTATCTGCAGTTTTTTTCCCTAGGGATTCGCATTTTAGCATATATCATTCATATGCGTTCTTTCTTGTAATTTTTTGGGGAAAAAAAAAATTATGTGTGTGTGGTATTATTTTGCTCACCTTTAATCTGGAAATTGTGTGTGTGTTTTTCTCTTACCAATAAAGTCTGGAGAGGGTCAAAATTCGAATATGTTTTGAGGTTTTTCTGACGCCTCTGAGTCTTTCTATAATTCTATTATGGTTCTCCAAGATCGTTTCTGGGTTGTGACTAAATTTCAGTGCTAATTGTGGAATCGCTTAATTGGTAAGTAGAGGAAAAGGTGCCCTTGTGAATTCAAGCCGATGGTAAATGCTGAAAATTAATTCCCTGAATTTGTTACAACTTACAAGTGCGCACATTAAACTGAGCAACCCACCGTGAAGATCCCCGATTTTAAACATAGTTTCATAGCAATCCATTTCTGGACTCGCTTTTCATTCTTTGTCATATGTGTCCACCGAATATTCTATTAAATGTTGCTCTGAACTCTAAACATCATATATTGCTCTGAACTCTAAGCCATGATTTGATGTTTGGGTAAATTAGATTCTTGGGGTGGACAGAGCCGCATCCCAGCAAGAAATAAAGAAAGCTTACTACAAATTGGCACTGCGCTTGCATCCTGATAAAAATCCTGATGATGAGGTAGGTTATTGTTTCAGATGCATAATGCATTGTGCTTGATTCTGTTACTAAAAACAGGCAAGTGGTCTTGAGAAAAAGTTTACTATTCATGTTTCTGTCTGAAGGAGGCCAAAGAAAAGTTCCAGCAATTGCAAAAAGTTATATCTATCCTTGGTGATGAAGAGAAGCGTGCAGTGTATGACCAGACTGGCTGTGTTGATGATGCTGTAAGTTATAAACTGATTATGTTATTTATCAAGCTTTCATTTGGATGCTCGCTCTATAGTTCAAATGACTAGGCAGACTGATGCGATTGAGAAAATGCTTAAAATAATGTAAGTGCAGAACGGTTTAATGTGCATTCATTTTGAAAGATCTAATAGTAGTTATGGAGACTAACTGACTATTGAATGTTAACATTCAAGATGTGTATCATGTATCTGAATAGACTCCATCCAGTGGAGTAATTGAACTCTAAGCTCCTCCACTGCTGCAAATCTTTTTTGCAGTTCTTTTCCTTGATTTTCCTCATATTCATTTTATTCCTGAGAAACGCGACATCATTAATTATATACGACATCATTAATTAACAGCACCTCGAGCTATCTTTTTCTCCCGACATCATCTCAAGCTTTTTTTTTTTTTTTTTTTCCCACACATTATTTACAGGATCTAGCAGGAGATGCCATCCAGAATTTACAGACATTTTTCCGGACCATGTATAAAAAGGTTATTGCCAATCATACAAGGCAAAAATTCCATTTATTGTTTTGATGTGTTGTATTTATTTTGTTTGTGCATTTATGTGTGTTAGATTTCTGAGGCTGATATCGAAGAGTTTGAAGCTAACTACAGAGGCTCTGATTCGGAGAAGAATGATTTGATTGAGCTGTTTAAAAAATGCAAGGGCAATATGGACAGGTAATTCTAGTGTGTTTGCTGCTCTATGCATTTAGTGTTCACCTACATATTTTACTGTGAAGTGTTTTTTTTTTTTTTTTTTTTTTTCCAGGTTATTCTGTTGCATGCTTTGCTCTGATCCCCTACTAGATTCCCATCGGTTTAAAGATATCATTGATGAATCTATTTCTACCGGTGAGGTGTCTCTCCTTTTACTTATTAACGGTCTCAGTTTTCATGTTCAGGGTTTCCAGGCTCTCTAAATTCTTGGCCATCTCTTTCAGTATGTTGACGGTAGAATACATGATAAACTAGCCAGGCGGTTGGCCTCATGGATTAGTATCCCTGATAAACATTAACAGCATGTTTGAACTTCTCTTGTTTGAGTGCTGTATTCATATGGGTTATTCTCATTTTATTTATGCGTACTAGACTAACATTAACTCACAAGTCATATATATATATATATATATATATTCAAGAGTATGCAAAACCCTCTCTGCTTATTCTTTAATTGGTGAGTTGATTTGCAGGAGAATCCAAGTCAACCAAAGCATATGAGAAATGGGCCAAGAAGGTGTCTAAAGTGAAACCTCCCACAAATCCACTAAGACGGAAAAAGAAGTGAGTCCTGCAACTTTCTTCCCAGAACCTCTTCGTGAAACTACCATTCTACCATGAAAATGCAACCTGGCAAATATGTATAATAACCCCTATGAAATTGCCCCTTGCAGGTCCATGGAAAACTCAGATTTATATGCCATCATTGCCCAGCGGCAAAATGAACGAAAAGGCAAGATAGATTCCATGTTCTCATCACTTGTTCAGAAGTATGGAGGCAGTGAAGCAGCTCCTGAGCCTAGTGAAGAAGAATTTGAAGCTACACGAAGAAAGCTCGAGAGCAAACGGTCTTCGAAACAAAAGAGGCAGTAGCAATGCTTACATGATTTACCTTGTGTTTATAACAGCTGAAATGTCTCTGGAGAATTCATCTTACTTGGTTAAGATCCTCATCTTTGTAGAAACATTAATCCTGAATCAGAATGCATCCGTATCTGTAAACATGAATTTCATAAACTCTATTCATTATTTTAGCACAAAGTCTGTGGGGATCCTTCTAATTCAATTTTGAATTCTTGGTATAAACCTATATCGATACTTCTAATTCTATACTAATAATTTTATAAATTGGATTTCATTAATATTTTGAGCTATTGTAGGAGGTTATTTCCAATGAGATCAGAGGATATTCACCTAAAAATTATTATAGGAGGTTATTGATTATTAATACTATAATCATAAAGCATGAAGAAGTGGCTTTATAGTTCACCTTCAGCCCTTGGCATCGGATACACAATTTAAAATGTCATATCCCATAGCTGGAGGTAAAGCAGCGGCAATGGTCAGCAGAGACAAAGGAAACGGAAGGAGTGAATTGGTTCATGCCGCTAAAATCATTTGCTATGGGGAAATTTATTTGGCCATTTTATTGGGAAACATTCATGTCCCATCCCTCTCAATTGTTATTTGGAGCTTATTGGGCGTTCCAAGTAAAATTATACTCCTTCTTCTGTCGCATTTTAAATTTCCTGTTTCAAATCTTCATACAATCCAATTTTTTTTTTAAATTATTATTATTATTATTATTATTATTATTATTATTATTATTATTATCATCATCATCATCATCATCATCGTTAATATCTCAAAATATATAGAACTAAAAATTATGCAAAATATATATTCTAAAACTATACGATTAGACGAATCTAACAAGATCGCACTCGACTATTTTTTTCAAATATATATTTATAATAATATTAAGTCAAAGTTTAACAATTAACAGTGTCAAAAAGTCAAACATAACACTTCTACTGGGACGGAGGGAGTATAATATTTCTACTTCGAGGGTGTTTGGATGTGCGTTTTGAATAGTGGTGCACCGTTTTCAAAACGGATTGTCAGATAATTGTTGTAGCAAAATGTGCTGTAGAAAATGAAGTGTTTGAATGAGCTTGCAATAATCAGATAATCAATTTTTAAGTGTTTGGCTTTGCAGTTTTTAGTTGTAAAATTACCATTAAGGATATGAGTAATAATAATTAAATAATTTAGGCTTTTCAATTTCTTTTATATTGTATAATATTTTTTATTCATAATATTTCCACCAATATATGTGTTTTATTTTTTTATATAATTGTATCAATTTTAATTTTTTTAAAATACATTATTATATATTTATGTATAATATTTTAATATAATACATTAAAATTGTATATCGCATTATAATACTAACTAACAATTCATATAAAAAAATTAAGAACAATAATTCAAATAGTTTATACTGTATGGAAAAAATAACTCAAAGAAATTTTTGTTCCTAGGTTTTGACGTGAATTAGTGTAGGGATATTAATGTAAAATTCCTAAATGAATGCAGACGTTTCTTACTGCTCCAAATTGAGCTGCCCCAAAATTGCGTTTAAAAAGAATTAGAACGCTATTAATAGATTATTTGGTGATTTTTTTCCTGGCTTGGCAAAAAAAAAAATATTTGGCCTAAAATTGCGTTTAAAAAGAATTAGAACGCTATTAATAGATTATTTGGTGGTTTTTTTTCTTGGCTTCGGCTATGCAAAAAAAAAAAGATTATTTGGTGGTAGTTATCCAAACAGAATTCTTGGACTATCTGCGTTTTGAAAACGTAATAAGCAGATAATCAGACTCAAATCGCACAAACAAAACACCCCGAATTCATTATTCTTCAATATGTAAACCAAAAACATAATATTAAAATTTGAAAATAATACATCAATCAAACATAATTATAAAAATAAATCATAGAAAACATTCATCTCCGAAATTAACTAAATATAAATATGGGATGTGGATTTAGCACAAGTGATTAAGTCCCTTGACTTCCAACGGAAGGTTGGAGGTTCGATTCCCCACCGACCACCTATCCCTCCCTTGTATTCCCCTTTGTAATTTGTGTGGCATCAGCCCCAACCACCTCTTTCCCAAGCCTTCAATGACTTCTCAAAAAAAAAAACTAAATATAAATATTACAAGCCGTTTGGTTCGGGGATCTGAGATTCCCACTGGGAATCTTGGGTAGGGAATGAAACATGCCCATGTTTGGTTCGGGACATGTTTCATGTGGGAATGTTGAGTGTTTTAGGTGGGAATGTGATTCCCACCTGGAAGGCAGATAATATGAGATTACCACTTCCACTTTATCTACTTTTATACTAACTAGCAAGTAACCCGTCGAGACTCGACGGGCATATTTATATATTTTATACAATATTTATATTTATATTATACAAATTAATAATAAATTGTATTTTGAGTAATGAAAAATATGTAATGATTTTATATAGATTCGAAAGAGGAGTATATAATAATATAATTTAAATATTTTTAAAAGTAACAAAGAAATCATATTATGTCGTCTTCTTTAGCTTCTGTGGCTTGTCCGGTACAAACCTAACATATCAACAAAAATAATTATTAAAATAATATTTTTATTTAATTTGAAATTTAAATTAAAATAAAAAAATTTAAATATAAGTATTAAGCATAATATGAAAAATTCCTCCACAATTTGCTGAAAATTTCATTGTTGAAAATCTTATTGGTAAGGGCTAGTATAGCACTATCCTTAAAAATGTCTGTATTAGAAGTGGTGCAGTTTATATTTGTATATGTACTATAAAAAATTGACGTTATAGGATCACCCGTAGAGTTTATAAGAATATCATCTGGAAATGTCACAACTGATTGTACATCTCCAAAATCAATAACAACTTTACCATCACCTACATCAAGTATCAATTTTGCAATTTTTTGTCATATATAAATTTCATTGTAAAATTTTCTTATGGTATGTTGAGTTAATCATTCTTAATTATATATTAATACTTTAAGTCACATCTTGCTAGTGACACGAAATATTGCAACATAACTGTTAATGGCTAAAAACTGATTTTGGAAGATAAAGTCCAATATTTTTTAAAGATTGACATTGACTTTTGTTTATAATCATAGCAAAATAAACCGCGAGTGAGAATTTTCTCATCTGAAATCGAATGGGGAATTTGATTAAATCAGATAGGCTCATAGTTATTCTACCAATCAAGAATTTTCTATTTTCATGGTTTCTCAAAAATTAGTTTAACCTCAATTATATGGTTCTGCATCATAGTCACAATCAACCTACTTCCGTTGCATAATTTATTTGATTGATCTATATTCCTAAGATGCATGACTATACAACCTTCATTCAACTATATTTTTTGGTAATCCAGAATAATTGATTGTGTTTAGATATTCCAGTGAAAATAATTCATTGGCTTTACTTATGCTTTTATCATCTTGATAAATATTGTTAGAATTGATATATATACATACATTTTTATTTGCAGATATATGTTCCATGATGTAATCATTGATCGCATGAGCAATCATTGGTATGGGTTAGTATAACATAATCTTTAATAAATATCTGGATTTGAAGTGTTGCAGTTCATATTTGTATAAGTACTCTGAACAAATACCTATGTATTCTTCCGTATATTTTATAAAATTATCATCTGGAAATGTCACATCTAATTGTACATCTCCAAGATCAATTACCATCGCATATATTTTACCAATTACCATCGCGCATATGAAATATTCATTGTGCAAATTCTGTCATATATAATTTTCATTGTAAATAATATTTCTTGTAGTATCTTATGTTAATCCATCTTAATTACATATTACTTCGAATCCTCTCTTTCCAGTGACACGAGATATTGCAACATATCACTGACACGGGTAAAAATCTGTTTTGAAAATAAAGACCAACTTTCTTTAAAAATTGACATTGAGTTTTTTTTAATAGTCATAGTAAAACAAACTGTGAGATGAGAAATTTTTTCTTTGAAATCAAATGGAGAATTTGGTTGATTCAGACTGGCTCATAATCATTATACCATTTAAGAATTTTCATCACAAATAATGAGTTTTGTTTTGTTGAGAAGAGAGATTAAATAATTTTATGGAGTAAGTTTTTTGAGGTAGAATTCTCGTCACAATCTAGTTGAATACTAAATTTAGAATATGCAGTCCACTGGATGCTACAGGCAGCACCATATCACCTCTTCCACGAAGGGCTATACATAATGTTTTCTAAATAAATTATTGATAAATGTCTTATCATTTCCACCACGTAAAGAAAAAAAATCAAACATCATCACTATCAACTACAGACATTATTTTATCATAAACATTATTGTGTTCATCAATCAAGAAAGATAATAGCTTAACATGACCTGCCTTCATTTCTTCCTTATTATAATACTACCTCCGTTCCTTTTTAATTGCAACGGACCCACATTTCACCCAATCCAATACGCATTTTCAATCTTCAATAACTCAAATTGCAAACATGTAAAAATTATGAAACTTTGATATTCTAAATCTATGCGATTAGACGAATCTAACAAGATCTTACTTGACTATTTTTTGTCATATATAACTGTATTAAACAGTCAAATTAAAGTTACTCAATGAACAGTAACAAAACTCCTACCGTGTCAAATAAAAAGGAACGGAGGAAGTATGTCTTTTCTAGTATAAATAGATTATATGTTTCAGACGTTAAAACTTTATTCAGTATCCGCATTCTAGATAAAATTTTCAAACTTATACAATTTGTAGCAATTAGTCTTTCAATTCCTAATAAAGCTATATTTATATTTGTTATTCCGTCAATTACAAATCTGTTAAACTATAGACTAATGAATTATTTCTTAAAAAATAGATTAATAAAGACATAAAATTTTCCTTAATTTACTGATGGATCTATTCGCACTTCCAATAACTCTTTATACATCAGATTCTTTTATTTATAATATGTTTTATGAAAATAATTAATTTACTTTAAACCAATTATCCAAAGAATATGAATTTTCAAAATTCCCTTAAAAAATTATAATCGTTTTGAATTATTTTCAGAGATAATAATTTTTTAGGCCATCATAATGATCAATTTTCAGATTTTAGCCATTATATTTTCCGTTACAATTTTGAGCCACTACAAGGCTGTCAGACCCATAAAAAGGACCAAAGCGGAGAGCATGTAGTTCAAATCGCCTCATGGTCCAAAAATGGAAATCACAACCCTCTGATAGCTTATTTATGTTTTTCTTTTTATTTTTTTAATGTAACTAAAATAAATAATATTAATTCTATCCTATTATTTATGTCTCACTTTTCTTTTTTGGAATTTCGAATAAAAAATAACCAATTAATAACAATGTGTCAAACCATATCTTGATTTCATATAAATTAAAAAATCCATATCTTTTTAAAATTGAAAATTATGTGAATAAAAAATGCAAAATCTAAAATAAATAAATAAATAATACAAAAATCTAAAATAATAATAAAAGGCAAAAATCTAAAATCTAAAATAAATAAATAAATAAATACAAAATTGAAATTTGAAATCTTTTAAAAGCTAAAAATTGTAGGAATTCCATATAAGTTAAAAATTTTATATCTTTTAAAAACTAAAAATTGTGTAAAAATAAAAATTTTTGGAATAAAAAGTGCAAAAATCTAATATAAATAAATAAATCAATCAAAATCTAATATAAATAAATGCAAAGATACAAAATTTTAAATTTCAAATCTTTTAAAATTGGTAATGGTGGGAATTCCATATAAATTAAAAATTTCATATCTTTTTAAAAATGGAAATGAGGATTTCCATATCCAAATCAATAAATATTTTGACATAAATAAATAGTAAATAAATAACAAATACAAAAATTTAAATTTAATTAATAGAAAATTCAAAAATCTAAGAAAATTGGAAATTTAGAATGGAGACACCACATTAAATGTTGACTTGGTTGACCACTAATGGTTTTAATAATATATAGATTTGACTTTTATACCCACAATTTTTATACTTATTTTATTTATAAATTTATATATTTGTATTCTAAAAAATGACAATTATATGAAATTTAATTTTAAAAAATCAATTGAAAAATTTTAAATTATTTAAACATATTTTTAATATATATTCTCATATTTTAATATATATTTTCATATTTTCTTAAAATTTACTTTTCTTCTATATATAAAATATAAAATAAAAATAATAAGGATTTAGATACATTAAATAAGTATTTATCATACAATTAATTACATATAAAGAATATTCAATATTTTAAAAAATAAATCGGCTTAAATATTTTTATTGTGTAGCAAAATGATATATTTATAACATTTGTTCAACTAAATTCATGGACATTATAGTAAATTAATTAGAACTGAAAATCTGAGATTCTCAATCTAACCAAACACAATAATCTTAAAACATCAAAAAATAAAATTCCCAGTAATCTCACATTCCCAGCACTCACATTCCCACTGGTAATCTAAAATCCCTCCAACCAAACACACCATTAAGGTTCTCAATTATTCCAATTTCCAACTAAACATAAACATAAAAAAGAAAAATAAAACATCCACCCCTAAATTAATCTAAATATAAAACATACACATACATTAATCAAAACATCAATCATTTCTTACCCCGCCCAAAAAAACATCAATAGTTTCAGTTAAACATTGCATAAACCATCTAGTCAAATAAAACATTCATCTCAATCCCAAAAATTAAAATTGAAAATAAAAATTATTTAAAAACATATGAAAACCGAATGAAGAAAAAAAAATTATATATATACATAATTCTATATTTTATATTTTGATAATTGATAACTATATATATAAGGGAAATTGCCACTCACAATTATATGTATATGGGTACGGTTACGATGCAATCACCAAAATTCGCAGCACATCAATGCAACAATCTCAATCATTCATTTAAAATCCAACGGTTCAAAATGTAAAAGGGTAAAGTTGTCCAAAAAAATTTATAATGTCAAGTCGCTGAAAAATACACACAATGGTATCACTGAAAAATACTATATATGTTGCTGAAATACACACAGCTCGTTGCTGAAATACACTTAGCTCGTCGCTGAAAATATATTAACCAAAGAATTTGGGTTCCAACGTTTATGAAGTCGCTGAAATGTACAATATCAAGTCGATGAAAAATAATATAGCTTGTCGCTGAAATATACTCTAAAAGCGTAGCTGAAATATACTATACTAAGTTACTGAAAATATACGGAAGACGCGCTGAAAACAATATGCATGTCGTTGAAAATAATATATTAATCAATAAATCGCTGAAAAGTATATACGTTGTCGCTGAAATGTACTAAAGTGTATTTTGGAGTAATATAGCAAAATTACATTTTTACCCTTTCAGTTCATCTCAACCGTTGATTTTAAAACTTAATCAACGGTGGGGAGTTTCCCCGCAGTACATTATATCATTCCTCTTAACCACACCCTAACAATGGTCATATATACATACTTCTATATTGTGAGTGGATGGACTCAGCCCCACTCACAATTTTGAACGTAAAAATTCAGTTTCGTGATAGTAAGACTAACTTTAACCATGACAAGGTCTCCCCAATATCTAACTCCATGTCATTACCTAATTAAAAAAAAATCAAAATGAGGTTGGGTTGACTCTCCTATGGTAGACCAAATAAAAAAAGAGACCACTTGGTCTCATTTTCTTTGGCCAATGGAATGGGGACATTTGTCTCATTTCCATTGGTCAACTAAAATTTTAAACAAATTCTATTAAAATTATTATATTTTTATATCTTAAAATAAAAATAAATAAAAAAATATACCATATTTTTTATTTTTCATTCTCAAATAGAGACCACTCTTGCTATATTTTTGTTAAATACTTAATATATCAATTTTGATATATTTAACCCATTTTAAAATTTATATAAACTAAAAATAAATAAAAAGATATATTAATATTTTAGATTTTTTATTCTTTATAAATAAGATAAATATTTTATATCTTTTATATACTATTTTTTTTTATATTTCAATATAATTTGAAATTGTATAAATTTAAATAATTATATATAATATTGTGGTTGACTGGTTGGATGGTTATTGATAAAGTATGTAAAATTTGGATGGTTGGGTTGGAATGAATAATGATGAGTTGGAGGAGAGAAAAATTAATTAAATAATAAGATGCTTAGATAGTTGAGTGATTGTGATGGTTATGGATATAGATATTCTTACGGTCCGGTGTGTTTTGCCATGCCAAATTGCCAAATTGCCAACTGCCAGGGGTGAAGTGAAAAGTAGGCACCAACCGTGCTTACCTCTTTTTTTTTTTTTTTTTTTTTTTTTCTTCTTCTTCTTCTTCCTCTTTCTTTTTTTTTTAAATTAAATTTTTTTAAATAGAGTGCAAATGAATCAAATATTTTTTTATTTGATTTGTGATTGGATTTAGAATTATTTAAAATTGTAATATTTGAATAATATTTGATTCAATTCAACATTTTATTTTATAGAAAATAATATATAAAAATATAAATTAATTTTATAGATAATTTAAAATATATTTTTAATGACTATATATACTAATTAATATGAATATATTTATATGAAGTATGAAATTAAAATACTAAATTTAATATATAAAGGAAAAATACCTAAAAAATACCTAATTCCAAAAGAACTTACCACTTTAATACCCCAAACAATTTTTCTTCCTCTAAACCCCCCAACCAAAAACAAAAATTCATATAAGGTACATGGAGAGATAAAATTTTAAAATAAAGACCATTTTACCCTTAAAACATAAAATCAAAGAAATAATATCTAAAAATTACCTAAAAGAGTTTAACACTTCTCTAAAAAGTGCCCAAAAAACACACCCCCTCTAAAAAATTGGTATCAGAGCATAAGTTGCGATTTTAGGGCTTATGGCTAATGACGGATTAAAAGATAATCAAAACACAATTAAATTAAATGACAATATTAATTACGAAAATTTTTTAATAATTGATATTGAAAAGAAAAGGCTATTCAAAAACCAAACTAAAGATTGTAAGATCTGTAAACAAAATAAAATAAAAATCAAAAGAATAAAACTCAAGAAAAATAGAACTTTTAAAAATTATTGCAAACTAATCGTAAGATTAGAAGCTTTAAGACAACACTTAAAAACTCATGAATAAAATGTTAACAAATAAAAACATGGATATACAAAGAAGTCTTCAATCAATTGAAGCAAAACTAGATAAGTTAGAATTATTAGGAAAACAAAATAATACAAATCTTAAAGTAATATTAGAAAACCAAACATACTTATCAACCCAGTATGATAAATCATCCAGTGGAATGAAAAACTTATCTAAAACCATAACAACACTTCAATATGAAAATTCTAAACTAGTTAATGATATCCCAAATCCGAAAAAAATCATTAACCATAGTGAGGAATTAAAACAACTACAAGATAAGGTTGAAAAACTTGATAAAGAGATAAAGGAAATTAAAAATATTGTTGAAAACAATATTGAAAATGTAAATGAAATGTGTAACAAAATTATAAAAATCATTAAAGGATAATGGAAACAGCTTTGAAAGAGGTTAAAGAAACAATAGAAAACTTTAAACAAGAAATTAATAATAAATTCAAAGAATTAAACAAAGAATTAGTAGAAATAAAGCTAAATGTTAATAATCTTCATAAGAAGATTGGCGAAATAACAGACCATAATAAAACAAATAATACAAATATTAGTCTAATTGACAAGAAAATAAAAGAGCTTGTAACAACTGAAATACTAAAGAAAAAAATTGATGATGTACATGTTCAAATGGAAAACATGAAAAAATATCAAGACCCTGCATTAAGAATAGCCATTGAAAGCATAGATGAAAAACTTGAAAGAATACAAGCTGTTAGAATACCTGAAGATAATACAATAAAACAACTAGCTGAACAAATTGCAAAGTTACCTGCAGAAGCTAGAAGGAAAACTAAACCACAAGAAAAACTAAACTTCTGGGTTGTAAAACCAGACGAAAAATATCTACAAAAATGAGCAGAAGATCATTTTCTCTTACTAATGAATCCAAAAACAGTCTAGTAGAAAGAAGTAATTCTCAAAGGATTGAAAGCTCAAACTTTGAAAAAACCTTAATAGATAGAATGTTCAGAGAAAAAACCAAACTTGAAGAAGGGCCAACAATAATTGAAGAAATAATTGACCCTGATATTGAATTTGAAAACTTCAAGAAAAGAACATTAATCCAATTAGAACCAAGATTATTGTATGACCAAAGATTCCTTAATTGGAACACAGGATATTACAAATATCATTATACGGAACCAATAAGCTGTCTAAAAGATGACAAAAAATTAATAAAATTAATAAGCAATAATGAAGCAATTAGGCTTCAAAGACAAGGACAAAAATACATGCATATGGGATTAATCTCCATAGGAGTAAAAGGTTTAACTAGAAAAAACTTAGGAACTAAAGTCCTAATGACTGTTCTAGATACAAGGTGGACTAATCCAACCCAAGCTATCATAGGATTAATGGAAATTGATATGAACCCTAATGTGGGAGTATGTTATTTGGCACCAGATTATATGATACAAATAACAGATTTTATGAAGCATATCCAAATAGGAATTCAAACTGTAGGATATGAAGAAATGGAAACTGGTCACAACCTAATGGTATGTGTAGGCTTCTTAGGAAGAATCACAAACAATGGCCAAACCAGGCATAAAACAAAAATTGAAACTGTGGTAAGTATCATAGGAAGTGAAGGAGTAAAAATGATAGGACCAACTGAAATATCATCGGAAGAAAATGCTGGGAAAAATTGGGATCTATCAAAATTCTTTGAAAAACCAAATGTTAAAAATTTAACTCCAAAAAATGTAAATTACTTCATTAACTCCAGAGGAGAAACGTCAGTAAGATTTAATGATTATGAAACTACAAAACGACCAATAGATTTTACAGAAGAAGAAGGTCAGGAAAATGAATAGACAAATGAAAAGATTTATTGTGGAAAAACCAGTAACGGATAACTATGTAAAATACGAAGGAAAACAAATCTTCCACCCTAGTGAGGATGAGGTGGAAAGGATTGCTAAAGACATACAACATATTTGTTTAAAAACAAGAAAATTCGAAAACTTTAAGAAAGGAAAAATTCTAAATAAAAGAGAATACCATGACAGGTATGAAAGAGTTTTCTCACAACATGTGCATTCTGCACTAACTAAAAAATTCAAAAACAAAGGAATATTACCTCATAATTGTCAAGATTGTAAAATTGATCTTGATAGAAGATATTCTGATAAGTTAAAACATATGATCCATTTAATAGAATGTCCAAAACATAGTGGATATTTTGAGAATTGGATAGAAAATTATGAAGAAATGATAAGAGAAATATCAAAACTAAATGAACAAAAACAAGAATTAAAGGATAAAATGAAAAGAAAAAATAAAGAATGGAAGAATAATTTAGAAGATATTATTGAGAAAGAAGTACAGGAAAGATTACAAAAAATACAAATAAAAGAAGAACAACAAGCAGATATAGAAGCTCACTTGTTCTTAAAGGAAAACTCACCAGAAGTAGGACAAAGTTCTGATAATATATTGATGGAACAATATATGGGAGACCATATCTCCTTACATTCTGAGAAAACAAATAAAACAGCTAAGGAATTCATGAACAAAGATGTTGTCATGAAAAATACAGGAGACAGTATAACAAGAGTCCCTGGAACTCCCTTTGCCCCATACCAAAGAGGTACTGAGTGGAGACCTGGAACTAATTATACTGGAAACAATTCTAGACACTCAATCACACATGTTCATCCAGAATATCCTTATGGAAAAATACAACCTGGGATGATAACAAAACCTAGAGGAATTAGGCAACCTTTAGAAAGAGGATATTATCATAACCCAGCAATATTAGAAGTAACAAATGTAAGCCCTCAAGAATGGGGCTCAGTAATTGCAAAATGGAAAAACATAGTTGTGGCTGATTACATCAAAAACAAAAATGATTATAATGATACAGCTGAATCAATGTATGGATATCTTGAAACCTATTTAGGAGAATTCGCACAGTCAATGTGGGAAGTATTTAAAAGAGACTATCCAATGGATTATCAAGACTTAATAGAAAGAGGACCAAATCCTTATAACTTTGTAAATAAAATATCAAGTCTAATAACGGGTGAAGATGGTAATTCAGGACATATAACAACACAAATGGATGCCTTAATCCATCTAGACCAAATGCATCTAGATGACTTATATGGAACAGTAGACTTCTTAAATGAATATGTCTACTATACAGGCCTAGCAGGAGGTGCTTTTAACCAAGAGTTAGGTGAAAAATTATTTATGAAAATACCAAGACCAATTGGTCAAGAAATCCAAGATACATGGAATAAAATGGTTGAAAAGAATCCTCAACAATATACTATTAGTATGAGGGCCGTTCATGTGGTAAAAATACTAAAAGATAAGTGTACAAATATAATTGCACAAAAACAACTTAAGAAAACTGATTATTCATTCTGTAAAAGGATATACACTCCCCAACGATATGGTAGGCCGGAACCATTAAGGAAAAAACCCAAATTCATAACAAGAAAGAAGTATTTTATAAAACAATCAAATAGCAGAAAACCTTTCTTGAAACAAAAACATCACGTCAGAAAATATAATCCTAGTAGAAATTATACAAAGAAACTTGCCTGTTTCACATGTGGTGATGAAAGCCATTTGGCAACAGCATGTCCTAAAAGAAAAAACCAACATTCAAGAGAAGCAATTCTTACAGAATGTATACAACAAGATATATTGGATGTAGACTCAGATGTTTCTGAGACTGAAACAATATATAGCATAGTGACAGTGGAAGAAAATGTTATAGAAGAACAAGGGGATGATGATCCCTATGAATTGATTAATATGCTTGCAAATGAAAACTCATATAATGGTATCACATATAAAGAGTATATGATGCCATATGAAACTGAGTATATGATGAGAGAAATTAATGAATGCGAAAACCATAATTGGCTTTTCAGAGTAGGCACTGATTCTACACCTTGTATAAAATGCTCTTATTACCCATCAAGAAAACTTAGAGCTAAATGTACAATGTGTCATGTAGAAATATGCCAAATATGCTTGTTAAAATATCATAAAATTAAATTCCCCGAAGAAATGCCAATAACAAAAATTGATGATAATTATACATTCATCACAAAAAGAATAGATATAATAGAAAGAAAACTTTTTGATTTACAAGATATAATGAATCCTAAGGAATTAAAAACCAGAATTGAAAACATAGAAGAAATCTTAGAAGAATATAATATGTTAAGTCCTAAAAATACGGAAAATAAAGGAAAAGAAGTTCCTGAAGAAGAATCTAATGATAAACAAAATCCTAGTACGGAGTACATGTTAGCACAAAACCCTGAGTACATACCTGTGTGCCACGATCCTTCATCATTAACTACACTAAGGGTACCAATAATCTTTAAATTAAGAGAATTGGTATTTCGTACTAATGCAATAATCGACACAGGATGTACAAGAATAATAATAAATGAGAAACTCATCCCAGAACATCTACAGAAAAACTTAGCAAAACCCATTAAATCAGAATTAATGGATGGAAGAATATCATATACAACAAAACAACCCATTACAGGTGGACAAATATTCTTTGAAACCAATTGTGGAATATCAGAACCCTATGGAGTTCCTGATAATTCATATATAAAAGACTTAGTAATAAATGCAGATGTAATCTTAGGATTACAATTCTTCTTACAAAATAATGGAGGATTATTTATTACAAAAGATTATATCCAAATTGTTGAAAAAGCAACTTTGGCAATGTTTGCACCTAGTATTAGTAATGCGGGAACCAGGCTTTTAACAACATCAGAGTTGCGAGAGAAGCGTGGTGGAGCCCCTACTAGTAATACAAAAATAAAAAATAAAAAACTTCTAAAAGACAAAGATATTGAAAATTGTAAATGCAAAATAAAAGGAGCATGTAAACAAACTTGTAAAGAAAACATACAAATTACAGAGTTTGAAGAAGAATACATTCCTGAAACTCCAAGACTAAAAGAATTAATAAGTATAACTAGATTTAAGCCTGAAGAAACCATAACAAAATGGATTGAAAGGTTAGAAAAATCCCAAATTATTGGAGATAACATCCAGAAATATTGGGAAAAAGATGGAACAATATGTAAGCTTGAAATAATAAATCCAGAATTAAGAATCTCAACTGCAGAGATAAATCCTACAAATCTGGATATAGCAGATTTCAAAATGCATATTGATGAATTAAAAACTTTAAAAGTAATTAGAGAATCAAACTCCAGACATAGGTCTGCAGCTTTTATTGTGAGAAAACATTCTGAAATTGTAAGAGGAAAATCAAGAATGGTCATTAATTATAAAAGACTCAATGACAATACAAAAGATTTTGCTTACAACATACCAGATAAAACAGTCTTAATAAATAGGATTCAAGACTCAAAAGTATATAGCAAATTTGACTGTAAGTCGGGATTCTGGCAAGTAAAAATGCATCCTGAATCAGTTGAATGGACTGCATTCACATGTCCAGAAGGTTTATTTGAATGGTTAGTAATGCCATTTGGACTAAAAAATGCACCAGCTATATTTCAACAAAAAATGGATAAAATTTTCAAACCATACCAAAAATTTGTTTTGGTATACATTGATGATATTCTAGTATTTTCAAAAAATAGTACTGAACATATGAGTCATCTTGATACAGTGTTTAGGCTATTTGAAAAACATGGAATAATCATCTCAAAGAAAAAGATGGAAATTAATAAAACTAAAATAGCATTCCTTGGGGCAGAAATTGGAAAAGGAAAAATAAAACTCCAAGATCATATTGCTAAAAAGGCTATTGAATTTCCTGATAAAATGGAAGATACAAAACTATTACAACAGTTTTTGGGATTGGTTAATTATGCTAGACCATACATTAAAAACTTATCCTCATTAACAGGATCATTATATAATAAACTGGGAAAAAATGGTCAAAGGTATTTTAACCAAGAAGATATAAAAAATGTACAAAAAATTAAAGAAGCATTAAAAACACTTCCAGAATTGGTATTGCCAGAAGATAGTGATTATCTTATTGTGCAAACTGATGGATCACATGAAGGATGGGGAGCTATCCTTTTGCGAAAAAAGGATGTCTACTCACCTAAAAGTAAAGAAGAAATTTGCCAATATGCATCAGGAAAATACAGAGAAAAGGGTAACCTTTCCTCGATTGATGCAGAACTATTAGCAATAAAGTACGCACTTGATAAATTTGAACTGTTTTTAACAGGAAAACCAGGATTCACAGTAAGAACTGATTGTGAAGCCATAGTAAAATTTCATAGCCAACTCCAAGAAAAAAGATCAATGTCTAGGAGAAGGTGGTTGAATTTTACAGATGTTATTAGTCAGAAAGGCTACAAAATAAAATTTGAACATATTAAAGGAGAAGATAACAAAATTGCTGATATACTATCTAGAATTCTGATTAAAGAAAGGGAAAAACCATTATATGACACTGAATTTAAAAACGAATCAATTGATAATTATGATGAAAATGATGAGGAAAAATTTAAACTAAAATGGGATCAATTTTACAGGGAGGATTGGAATATTGAGAATTGAATAATATTGTTACAGGAATGGCAGAAAACTCCCAGAAAAACTCTTTGAAAATCAGCAATGAAAATGGAGTAAAAACCACAGGGATGGTGAAAACCCCAGAGGGATATTACACAATCCCTTCTAAAACCAGCATCCCAGAAGGGAAGAAAAAAGATAAACTCCCAGAAAAAGGAGTAAAAATCTGCTTTGGCAAAAGAGCAGAAACAGGCAATAATGTAGAATTAATCTTATTTGATAACATGAAGTACAGGCCTATCACAGGGTTGAACTACACAGAGGAACAGATCTGCCTTTGTGATAACATCTGGAGAGCATCATTTGACAAAAACAACAGCAGGTATATTGTTACTTGTCTCTCTGCTTTAAGCATGTATTTCCAGAAATTCAATAACACAAAACCATTTTTATATTATGTAATCTATGAAGGTTATAAAAAAGGAATTTATGATAAAAATGATATTTTACCTCTTAATGAAGATAATGAAAAACCTCTTCATAAAGGATTTTATGACATAATGTCTGCAATTCAATTTGCAAAAACCACAATGGGCCCAGATTTCTTTGTAAGCCCAAGTTTGAAAAACATTGTTGATGGTTTGAGGCCAAAAACCCAAAATCCTACAGGCCCAGTCCAATATTCAATTGGACATTCTTCTAAAACCCACATTGTGTTTTGTGACCATTGTGAGAAAATGGCCAAGGAAGTCTGTAAATATGAAGCCCAAAAGGCCGAATGGTTACAGAATTTTGAAAACCAAAAAATGAAAACCCTTGAAGCAGAGGCCCAGATTGAAACCCTCACCAAGAAACTTGAAATCCTTCAAAACCAAAATGAGAAATTGACCTCAAAAATTGTGTCCCTTACACTAAAAACACCAAAGCCAGAAGAAAAACCAGTCTATGGTCCAGAACCCAAACCCACCAGTTCTATGACTGCAGTAGAATTGGCAAAAGCCTGGATGCAGCAAAACCAGGAAAATTCAACTCCTGAGATCTTTAAGGATCAAAAGTTTGAATCTAGTCCGTCTCAAACGGCAGACGGTAAAGACGAATCAAGTCCGTTGATAGCTGATGCTTTGCTAAAAAGCATAAGTTCAGATAATTTTGAACCAAACCAGGGAAGTTCTAACCCTGAGGTCTTTGAGGACCAAAATGTTGAACTAAGCCCATCTAGTCCGGTAGATGGTAAAAGCACATTAATTCCGGTTATGGCTGGTAGTTTGCCAAAAACTATGAGTCCAGTACAGACTGGAAAATTTGATAACCTCAGTGAAGAAGAAATTCTTCATAAGCTTGAAATGGAATTAAAGCCTACTTTTGCTGAAGCAATGGCAACCAGAAAAAATGGAAGGTTTAGTGCACTGGTGGCACTAAAGAAAAATGAAGCAAAATTCCAGGCCAATAAAATCATAAAAAATCAGAAAAAAGAAAGTGGCGGACCCCACAATGATGAAGAGTACTAAGGGAGCCACGCAGAAATGAGCTGGAATTCACAATAAATACCAGCATGTGAAGGAAGGAATCCTGAAAAGAAAAAAGTCAAGAAGAAAACAAAATGCTAGTGGAGCCAAAAGCACCACTAACCATGTGAAAGAAGGAATCCGAGGCGGATAAAACCAAAAGGCAGACAAGAGCCATGTGACTCTTGGAAAACCACGTTAATGGGCACTAGGCCCCTCATTATCATATTGTTGCATTATGGTACTAGTTGTTTGATTTTTCATCCGAACCTTATCGGATAACTTTGCCACTTGGCACGTTTTTATTGGTTGTTGTGGATTACTTAGATGACATTCCCATCTATAAATAGAGGGATGGTCTTCACTTGTAACACACACCCACTTCTTAGCTCTTTAGCTCTCTAAGGTTTTTGAGACTGCATTCTTGCTACTCTCGAAAGCTCTTTCTCTTTCTAGTTTTCTTGTATCCCTACCCTTTTCAGTAATAAAATTTCAGTTTGTAAAGAAAGACCCGGTGTGGATTGCTTCCTCTTTTCTTTACTTTCTGAAATACAGGGGCCCGTCTGAACGGGAAAGCCTCTCCTCTCTCAAGGTATGGGTTAGTTTATGATTCATGTTATGGTATGATTGTTCTATGTATGGATAATAATGTTATAAACATAAATATGTGACCTTTTAAAACTTAATTGATGAGATATGCCATTAGGGGAGTAAGATAAAAATTTAAAAGGCTTTATGCCATAAAAGCTGTAAGAAAGACTCGTTAGGGGAACCACAATCCAGGGATGTTTGATAAACATAATGGTGTTTTGTTACTGTTGTCCCTCTTGATTTGCCCCTTAGACCCCCTGCTTACATTTCAGATCTAGGTCTGGACAATGCTAATTTGAATTTGAAACCCGAAAACAGGCCCAGAAAAATATCTCATCAGTGACAGTAATAAGAGGATTGCGGACTTAATGTTTATGATAATATTTCCATGGCAAAGGACAATCGGACCCATAACATATAGTCAGAAATTTAACACGACCAAGAGAATAATAGGAGATGGCAAGTACCTAGTAAGACATCACGACATATAAGTTTTTCGCGTACAAAAAATCAGTGTTTTAAAACCTTTTGAAATAATTAATATCTTTTATCAAAACAAATGGAGAATATGATTAAAACTACTGAAAACCCTAAAACAGAATCTTTTAAAAACACAGAAACAAGGTTTGTTATTGTACCTTACCCGAAAACACACTTTTTATGCCAAGAATGTGAAAATTGGCTTATCAGACTGATGAATAAACAAAATCAAATAAACCAGGTTTGCAGGGAACAAAGAGTGTTTGAAAATATTATAAAATGGAAAGTAACTAAAGAAGTTGAATTTCTAAAAAAATGAAATAGAAATTCTAGAAAACAGTTATCAAAAGCACACAAAAATCTATAAGGTTTTAGAAAAACTAAGAGATAACCATATAGAAAAATGTGAAAACTATTTTATAACATGTGAACTTGAAGAAAAAATATGGAAAAAATTACAAGAAGAACATTCAGCAAGAAATAACTAATTTGAAAATGGAAGCACAAATACTTTTTGATATTTGTCCAGAATGTGGAAAACTTGGAGAAACCATGTGGAAAACAGAAAAAGAAATAAAAGACCTTAAAGATTCAATTATAAGGTTAAAAGAATATAAAGAAGATGAAGAAGAAGAAGTACAAGAACTCATATATGGGTTAAACCATGAAGAAGAAATAAATATCATTCGTAATTCAATACACAGATATGAAGAAGTGATTAGTTACCAATCAACAGACCTCAAAACAAAAATAGAGGAGTTAAACACTTCTAAAACAAACTTTATTAATCATATCAAAAAACAACATTAAAAATGACTTATAAAACAATAAGAGATTTCAGTAAAAGGGAAAAAATTGCGATTGAAAGATATCGCATTAAAAAAGAAATTATTAGAATACAACTAAAATCAAAAATAGAATGCCTACAAATCTTAAACAGGAAAGGTCTCATAGAAGAACTAATGGATGTAAGCTTGTGGCTTGACCAAGAGGCCAGAAAACTGAGAAACTGGGAAAGAAATTTAGACCAAGAAAGAAAAGAAAAGCAGGTTAATTATATCGGTTAATAAAAAAAAAAAATAAAATAAAAAAAAAAAAAAAAAAAAAAAAAACCAAATATCCAGAAAAAAGTATTGAAACCCAATATAAAAAGTACTGAAATCATATGCAAAATGTACAAAACTGATAAGGAAAACGTACTAGACTTAAGTAAGGGCAAAACTGTCAAAATATTAATCTCTCTCCTACGAAAAAAGTGTTGGGTACTGAAAAGGGATAAAAAACCCCTATGGGTACTGAACAGGTAATAAGGATGGGAAGGGAGGTATTTATTTCGAATTTTCCCATATATAAATTGAATTAAATATTTAATTTTAATGATTAAAATTAATTGAACTCATCGTGACTAGCATTGGCCTATCTCTCCGTCGTATCTGTCACACTTGGACCGGTTCCTATTGGGCTCTTCTCTGGCATATCTCGAAGTGTAGAAATGTTTGGTGCATGAGAGACAAACTTGTTAACGTTGAGCGCACTGTTGGAGCGGCTAGCCACCTTGGAAGGTTACTTTCAAGAGCTTTTCCAGTTAAACTCCGGATGGTGCAACCTCGCTTGGTTAGTTGGAATCCTTTGAACTGTAATGAATTCATTTTACATGTGGATGGTAGTTCCCTTGGCAATCCAGGCGTTGCTGGCTTTGGTGGAGTTATTTGAGTTTGCAATGGTAGATGGATTGAAGGATTCTCAGGATGGATTGACACAACTTCTAACCTTCTCGCGGAGCTCCACGTGTATTCTCCATTGATACTTGCCCTGGGGGTGGATCATGCTTGTTGCTTTTTAGATTCCCTTGATGCTTTAAGACTAGTTCGCCATGGATCTTCGCCAGGCCATTGGCTTTGGCCGCTACTTTTGTGCATTTCTGATCTTCTAGGTCCTCTCCCGAGCTTTCAGTTGTACCATATTCTTCGAGAAATCAATGCTGTTACTGATTGCCTGGCTAAGAGAGGCTCATGCTCCTTGGAGTTCTTTACGATTTGGGCGTTTCATCCAGATGATGTGAAACCTCTCCTGTCAGCTAATACGACCGGTTTTGCAGTTATTCGCTATTAGTTCTTCCTTTTTGCTCCTCCCTCCTATTTCTGTAGTTTTTTTAGTTTTCTTCTTTGCCGATGCTAAGCGTCCCTTGTTATTAAAAAAAGTTAAAAATTAATTTTTAGATATTAAATTATTTTATAGAATGATTCAGATTCAATAGTATTTAACTATTTATAAACTTTAACAAATCAAATGGAATTCCCAATATTTGATTTGTTTGCGACCTAGGTGTAAGTATCAAGTGCGCTGCAGTGGAACCAGGTTTCCTGCTAGTATTAAACACATCTGCTTAAAATCTCCGCACTATAAAGATTGTCCTTTTACATTTTTTAATAAAATAAAAATTAAATAAAATTCTCATCTTCTCTCACTCTCTCTCCCTATGGATGCCGGCGCCGCCACGAGCCTCTCTACTTCTGCTTCCATCTCCTGCGCGCCGCCGTCCTTCAATGGACCCCGCTACGGGAAGCTTTCTGTATCTCAGGTCCACTTCCACCACACCAGCCCGATTCGTTGCTCCGCGGTCATAGAACGAGGAATCAGCGAGTCAGAGTCCGGATTGAGGCGGATTGAATCCCTGGGTCAAGTCTCCGGCGTTCTTGGATGCCAGTGGGGAGACGAAGGCAAAGGAAAACTCGTCGATATTCTTGCCAAGCACTTCGATATCGTGGCTCGCTGTCAGGTGCGTCCCTATCGCTCACTTAAAACCTACTCCTATTTTCATTTTCCATTTTGTCCTTTAATTGATATTGCCGAAAATATGTATGCTTGATTGGAGTGAAAAGGTTTGGCAGATATTATGTCTCAAAATTGAGGCTTCCTCCCTCGTAGAATTCTTAATTTAATTTGTTTCGTTGCTGTAATCTGTATTCAAGTTGTTGGCTTCTGTTGGATTAAATGTATGGAAATTTTCTTTTTGAGGAGCAAAATTATGAAACTTACAGGCCCCTTTGTTATTGTTTCTGCCCGTTTATATAGTTTTCGTGTCTGAATACAAAGTTTTTATGTAGGGAAAGCATCTTTCTGGATATGGAGTTCCATAGTATTTAAGTGTAGCTTTGGTTCCTGCTGTGCATTTTGCACTCAATTTGATATTTTTTATATTTATTAAGTGTAAAATGCATGAACTTGATCTTTGATATTTATACCACAATATTAAAACTTTAGATGTGAATATAGAGTGCTAAATCTATTTCAAAACTTAAATGTGGTGGTCTAATGTCTGGACTTTGGAAACATTATCTCCAGCTTTCGTGTACAAGCTTAAGTTTTCTTCTGTTTTATGAGACCTTTGATAGTGTTTGATATCAGGGTGGAGCTAATGCTGGCCACACAATTTACAATTCTGAAGGCAAAAAGTTTGCGCTTCATCTTGTTCCCTCTGGGATTCTTAATGAGGAAACTATGTGTGTAATTGGTAATGGAGTTGTGGTGCATCTGCCCGGCTTTTTTAAGGAAATTGATGGTCTTGAATCCAATGGGGTTTCTTGCAAGGGGAGGATCTTAGTATCGGATCGAGCTCATCTGTTATTTGATTTTCATCAAACGGTGGATGGGCTTAGGGAAGCTGAACTTGCTAAATCATTCATTGGAACAACCAAGAGAGGCATTGGGCCTGCCTATTCAAGTAAGGTGATTCGTAACGGTATTAGAGTATGCGACTTGAGGCATATGGATACTTTTCCTGACAAGCTTGATGTCTTATTATCCGATGCTGCATCAAGATTCAAAGATTTTAACTACAGTGCTGAAATGCTCAAGGAAGAAGTTGAACATTACAAGAGATTTGCTGAGAGGTTGGAGCCCTACATTACTGATACTGTGGAGTTCATGAATGATGCAATATCTCAGAAGAAAAAGATTTTGGTAGAAGGTGGTCAGGCAACCATGCTGGATATCGACTTTGGGACTTATCCTTTTGTAACGTCGTCCAGTCCATCTGCTGGAGGAATCTGTACTGGCCTTGGTATTGCTCCCAGATTAGTTGGTGATCTTGTCGGAGTGGTATGTATTGGTGACATGACATAATTATCCCTCCCTTCTTGATATGCATTTGGAATGCATTTTTTTCGATATAATGTTTTTGACACTTGAAAATGTATAATGAGCTTATACATGGAAAAAGAATAATTAGCTTATACATTTACAGAGTTTACTTGAAGCTTTATTTGTCTCTTGTTATATATGCAACCTAATTTAATATTTCCCAATCGATGAATATGCAGGTCAAAGCATATACTACTCGGGTTGGTTCAGGTCCTTTCCCAACAGAAATCTTGGGTGAAGATGGTGATCGACTTAGGTCAGCTGGACATGAGTTCGGTACAACAACTGGGAGACCCCGTCGCTGTGGATGGCTCGATGTTGTTGCACTGAAATTCTGCTGCCAAATAAATGGGTTCTCCTCATTGAACCTTACCAAACTTGACGTGTTGTCAGATCTTCCAGAAATTCAACTGGGCATTGCATACAAGCAAAGTGACGGTACTCCAGTCCCATCATTTCCTGCTGACCTTTCTCTTCTGGAACAGATCGAGGCAAGTTTTGATTTTGTGTTGTATTTAATTGTTTTATCCAACTTAATCATATTGTGTATATACAAGATAAAATCATAAGTTAGTAGTTTGTTTGTTCTTAATAATTCCTATTTCAAATTATTTTGCACTAAAAAAGTATAATTTGGGTAAAAGAATCCCAACATAATATCCACAGAAGCGTACGTACACTAAATGACCGCTATTATGTTGTCCTGTCTACTTTTCTCAATATGGGGTTTTAAGCAGCCAAATTTGGTTGTCTTGACTCTTATTTCCTAATTCTGTTTATCCTTTGTTTCACCATCTGTGATCTGACATGTACACTGCCTTCAGTTTTTGATTTATCAGCCGCCTTGCTTCTGTTCAGGTTAAGTACGAAGTTATGCCCGGATGGCAGAGTGACATTTCTTCCATACGAGAGTACTCCAAGCTACCAAAGGCAGCACGTAATTATGTAGAAAGGATAGAAGAACTGGTAGGGATACCAGTTCACTACATTGGTGTTGGACCGGGACGTGATGCCCTCATATACAAATGAGAGAGTTTTGGGGTTCTCTTAAAATCTTGATTATTGAGTATCCTCTACTTTTATCTGCTCCAATAATGGTGACTCCCATACTGTAATAATTTATTCCCTGATATGGCGGTTAATGCATTGTTGGAAAATTCAGGCTTCAATACCATGAACCACCTAGCAAAACATGAGATTTATGTTATTGTCGCTTTTGATTAGTGTTATTATTATTATTATTATTTTTTTCTCTCTCTGAAGAATTGTGGTAGACCATTTACCCCAAGTTTTGGGATGGGAGAGGATGGGACTATAGGAAAATGGGATGATGATCTCAGATGACTTGTTTTGTTTTTTGCCCTTTTTTTATGGTCTCTTCTGCTTGCTATTTATGTACTAGTTTGGAGATATTGTTGGAGATTTATTTTGGGCTATTTATTTCAAATTTAGTGTGACTTGTTCGATGCCTGTATTCTTGAGTATGTTTTAAATAAATAATATAATCAATTCCTCCAATCTATAGTAGTATCTGTGAATATAATCGTTGTTTAGAGGATGTTTCGATTGTTTTAAAGCCTAAAGCCTATAGGCATCTTACAAGCTCACGAGCATTATAAGCTATTTTAAGTGCTTCTGAAATGGGATGTTTTAAGAAATGGACACTACAATCAAAACGCCCTCTCATTACCCATATATTTGTAAATTGTAAATACAAGACCGATCAAACAATTGAATCAAAGCAAACGATATATGGCTATTACTACAGTCTACACTCTACTCTGGTTCTCCCTCCATCTAAAAAAGCCCCCAAACAAGCCCTCCATCTCTTCCAACGTCCTCTCCTTTGTCTCTGGCAACATCGTGTAGAAAAACATCCAAGACACCACCCCGATTCCGCCGTACAGAAAGAATGCTCCTCCTATTGAAATTGCCTTGTAGAGCGATATAAAGGTCATCAACACAACTGCACTCATCATCCGATTCACCAAAACACCCAGACTGCACCCTTGTGCTCTCAGCCTCAACGGAAACACCTCGGAGGTGTAAACCCACGCCACGGGTCCCATCCCGGTTGAGAAGAATGCCATACATGTCAGCGACATAGCCACACATAGGATCACACCCCACGATGCCCCATCTCCGACTCTTCCATTGTCGATCACACTCAATCCAACACCCAATCCCATCAGGGAGGCGGTCACCCCCCCACAACTGATGAGGAGCAACGCCCTCCGCCCAACACGGTCCACCAAACACATCCCCACTAAGGTAAACAACGCCTTGCTAATCCCCACGACAATAGTAGCCAGCAGTTTCTCTGAATCACTCTTCACACCCGCTTTTTCAAGTATGCGGGGGCTGTATATCACGACTGCATCCGTGCCGCTCGCTTGTTGGAAGAAATGTATGCCGACTACAGCAAGTACTATGTGCTGTATAGCTGGGGAATGGCTGAGGAGCAGCTCCCGCCACACGCCGTCCCCCAGCTTGCTGTGGCTTTGCTTGTCGTCAGCGTGGAGGATGAGGTCGTCGCAATCTTGAGGTATTAGCCCGGCTGCCTCTTTGATTTCATTTAGTCTGAGCAAGGATTCTTGGAGGGAATTGGAAGTTTTATAGAGTACCTGTCGAGCATCATCAAGGCGGCCCTGAAGGACGAGCCAACGAGGGGACTCGGGCATGATGATGAGGACGAGTAAGGCGAGGAGGATCGCCGGTAGGGCACCAACACCAAGCATTACTCGCCAGCTTAGGTTTGTTGGAAGACCGGAGAAGGCGTAGTTGGATGTATATCCCAATAGCAAGCCTGGACAATTTCAAATAATGATTAACATTTGAATTCTACATCTAATAAAAGAAATTTGCTTAATTTTTTCTTCGATTCATGATCTAAGTTTTTCAAATAATGATCTAAATTTTTGTACCAAGAAATTGTATCATACTACTAAAGTCCGTCAAGTTTCCTTAGCTTGATTTAACTTGAGTTTTAAGTTTTGCCCATGCATTTTTTGTTGGTTTCTTATTATTACTATTAATATTATCATTATTTTCAGTCTTTTGCAAACCCTAGCTATTCCTGGATGGGAGATTGCTTTCAAGTTTCAATTCCATCATTTTCAGCTTTAAAAAATATAATCCCATCATCAGTTTTCCTTAAAAAAAATAAGATTGATTTATTATACACGTCACACTTGTGATTAAATAAAATACTTAGCTTAACCACACCAAATACTCTCTTTTACTCCCCTAGCTAATACTATAACCCCATTTTTTTTTGTTAATTTTATTTTTTTGAATAATTGACATACCAGCATTAGTAAAGGAGTGATGGATGACATAATATTTAAATTAAAAAGGAATAAATAAAAATAATAGAAAGTTGTAGGACATTCAAATCCTCTACAACTCAAATATAAAGTTAAAAGTGAGGTAACTTAATTAATACATCAATCTCATCCCAATTTATTGGAAATACAACTTGTAAGCAAAGCAAACATCGCGTAATTAAGAAGCTAAACTTAATAAATAAATAAAATCGCGAGTGAATCCACATATGATGATAGGAGTATTACTACATTTTTTAAGAAATTACCACATCATTTCAAGGAAACGAGTAATTATCAACCGCAAAAATAAAGAAAAAAGAAAACGAGTAATTTGGCCTAGGTATTCAACGTTCAACATATTTATTGGAATGTGTCAAACAAATAAATAAAAATAAAATTTTACTACTATCCACCTTGAGAATTCTTATGGACAAATGTGCATGTGTGTGAAACCATTGTTGCGTACTCGGTACTCCCTCCGTTACATAAATTAAGGATGGCATCGAAATACCTACCTTTCAATAGCGCTTTAAACATGTAACTAGTAAATAACCCGTCGAGACTCGACGGGCATAACTTTAAATTTTATATTTTATATTATACTACTTCATAAAGTAATAATATAAATTATATTTTGAATAATGAAAAATGTGTAATTATTTTTTATATGTATTCAAAAGATGATGTATATGATAATATAATTTAATTATTTTTTAAACTAAGAAAGAAATTATATTATACCGTATTCTTTAGCTTATGTGGCTTGCCCGGTACAAATATAACAGATTAATAAAAATAATTATTAAAATAATATTTTTATTGATTTGAAATTTAAATTAAGATAAAATAAAAATTTAAAAATAAGTATGAAGCATAATATGAAAATTTTTCTAACAATTTGCTGAAAATTTTATTGGTGGAAATCTCATTGATAGGGGCTCGTATAACACTATCTTTTAAAATGTTTGGATTTGAAATGGTGCAGTTTATATTTATATATGTACTTTAAAAAATTACCGTTACAGGATCACCCGTAAAGTTCATAAGAATATCATCCGAAAATATCACATCTAATTGTACATCTCCAAAATCAATACCCGCTTTACCATCACCTACATCAACTATCCATTTTGTAAATTTTATGTCATATATAAATTTCATTATAAACGACAATTCTTGTGGTATCTTGGGTTAATCATTCTTAATTGCATATTAATACTTTTAGCCACATCTTGATAGTGACACGAAATATCACAACGTAACTGCTCATGACTAAATACTGGTTTTTGAAGATAAAATTCGGCATTCTTTAAATATTGACATTGACTTTTGTTTATAATCATAGCAAAACAAACTATGAGTGAGAATTTTCTCATCTCAAATCGAATAAAAAATTTGGTTAAATCAAATAGGCTCGTAATCATTCTACCAATCAAGAATTTTCTACTTTCATGGTTTCCGAAAATTAGTTTAACCACAACTATCTAATTCCGCATCTTGGTTACTATCAAGTTACTTCCATTACATAATTTATTTGATGGATATATATATATATATATATATTCCTAAGAAGTATGACTATGCAATCATCATTCAACTATATTTCATGATTCAGTAATCCAGAACAATTGATCGTGTTTAGGTATTCCAGTGAAAATAATTCATTAGCATTATCTATGCTTTCATCATTTTGACAAATATTGTTAAATGATTATAGTAGAGAGACATTGACGTTTTGGTGGCTGCGAACTCACTTGTGTTTTTGTGGGAATAAAACAGATCATATCTCAAAAAAATTGTTAAAACTAATATGTATATATATATACATTTTCATTTACAGACATATGTTCCATCATATAATTATTAATTATAGCAACAATCTCATTGGTAGGGGTTAATATATAAACATTTTTGGATTTGAAGTGGTGTGGTTTATATTTTTATAAGTACTCTCAACAATTACAGATATAGAATCTCGTGTAGAGTTTATAAAATTATCATATTGAAATATCACATCTAATTATACATCTTCAAGATTAATACCAACTTTACCAATTACCATCACGTACATGAAGTATTCATTGTGCAAATTTTTGTCATATATAGTTTTTATTGTAATTAACATTTCTTATAGTATCTTAAGTTAATCTATCCTAATTATTATTAATGCTTCGAGTCCCCTCTTTATAATGACACGAGATATTGCAACATATCACTAATATGGGTAAAAACTGATTTTTGAAGATAGAGTCTAACCTTCTTTAAAGGTTGACATCTACTATTTTTTTTTTATATTCATAGTAAAAGAAACTGTGAGTGAAATTTTTTCCTCTAAAATCGAATGGAGAATTTGGTTAATTCAGACGGGCTCATAATCATTCTACTAATCAAGAATTTTCATCCCAAATATTGAAGTTTGTTTTAATGAGAAGAGAGGTTAAATAATTTTTTGAGGTAAGTTTTTTGCAGGTAGAATTATCGTCACAATCTAGTGGAATACCAAATCTAGAATGTGCAGACCTACCTCTTGGAATGAGTAAGGGTGTTATTCCAATGGATGCTACAGACAACACAATATTACTTCTATCATGAAGGGCTAAACACAATATTTTGTAGATAAATTATCGATAAATGTCTTGTTAATTCCATCACGTAAAGAAAAATTAATAAACACCCATCACTATCAACTACAGACATTATATTATTATAAACATTCTTCTTATCATTAATCAACTAAGGTAATAACTTAGCATGATCTGCTTTTATTTTTTCCTTATTATAATACTTCCTCCGTCTCACTTCTTTTGTTACAAATAATTTTTTGACACTATTCACTATTTAACTTTGATTCAAATTTTTATCATATTTATGTAAGAAAAAACATAGTCAAGTGAGATCTTGTTAGATTCATCTAATCTTGTACTTTTAGACAATCAACTTTTTATAATTTTTCGTTGTACAAAATTTAAGTTATTAACCGTTAAAAATGTACATCGGCATGCGTGTCAAAAGGATGTGTAACAATTACACTGAGACGGAGGAAGTAAGACTCTTCTAGTATCAATAGATTCTTTGTTTCAGACGTTAAAACTTCATTTTGTACCGGCATTCTAGAGAAAATTTTCAAACTTATAGAATTTGTAGCGATTAGCCTTTTAATACGAACATACTTTGATCATTCACAATCACAATTTTCTGAGTATTTATTTTTCTTCAATTACAAATCTGTTAAAATATAGATTAATGAATTACATCATCCATTTTTTAAGTGTTACACTTTCCCCTTTTTGGGTGTTTGGAAATAAGTGTTACATTACCATATTTGAAATGTTTTGAAGGTTAATAATTTTTACTAATTATACTTAAATTATTAATTTTTTATATTCATTAAATTAAAACACAAAAGGAATAAAGTCAAATGTGACTTATTTTATTTATTTAATTACTTCAACTAAATAAATTTTATTAACTTACCTTACATCTTGTGTCATTTCCTAGTGTTACACTTATTATAAAGAGGATAGAGTATTTCTTAAAAAATATTGCCTCCATCGCACTCAAAGTGTCTCATTTTGACTTTTTAATACTGTTTATTGATCAACTTTGACCAATGTAATCGTAATTAAATACGAAAAATATAGTCAAATTTGGTCTTGTTAGATTTGTCTAATCATGTAGTTTTAGAATATATATATTTTACGTAATTTTTACATATGTACATTTTAAGATATTAAATGTTAAACAAATGTATTGGACGGCGTGTCCAAAAGTTTTGAGACAGAAATAATGGGATAGAGTGAGTAGATTAAAAAAAGTTAAATTTTCCACTTTTAAGCCATCGCAGCCCGAATTCGGGCAAATTGCCTAAATTTAGGCCCAAAATCATTCTAATGGCCCATTTGCCTAGATCAAAATACCGTGGCCCCAAAGTGGAGGGACCTCCTTCTCGTGGCATATTTTAGTTATTATCTATTTACTTTATTTACTGATAGATCTATTCGCAGCTATATAATTGTATACTACTTTTAAGAGAAGTAACATATTTTTGTAAAAACCTGGCCTATATATACATTAATTAATATATACAAATATTTTTTACATTAATTAATATATACAAATATTTTTTATATATTCATTAATGTATTTTTTAATATTAAAAATTGCATATATACACTGCAAATTCCATTTTTTTTTAAAAAAATCGTGGGAACTACATATAAATTGAAAATTAAATATCTTTTAAAAAGTAAAAATTGGGATTTACATATACTCATCAACATATCTTTAACATAAATAAATAAATCTAACGTGCAATGTACATTTTGATTACATCATTCACTATACAAAAAAATATAACCAAAGTTGAGATCAAACAAAATTACTGGCATTACAATATGTTAACCATATTGAAATATAAACCCAACATAATTCTTAGTTGCCAGTGCAAAAGCTCGTCATGATCCTATGGTCTATAAATAAATTTTAAATGCAGCAATAAAATTTAAAACAAAATAAAAAATTGTAGAATAATAAAATCTAAAATAGATAAAATAAAAATGCAAATAAATAAAATCCAACATAGATAAAATAAAAAATGCAAAATTTTAAATTTTATCTTTCAAATCTTTTTAAAAGTGAATATATAGTAACATAATAGGATGATAGAGTGAGAATTTTTAAGTAAATGATAGAATTTATACACTATAGACTAAAATCTATAATGATTAAATAAATAAATGTGAAAATCTAAAATTAGTAAATTAAAAATGTAAAATATATAGATAAAATAAGATATGCAAAATTTCAAATTTTAAATCTTTCAAATCTTTTAAAAGTGAATATTTTAGAAATTCCAGATATTTCAAAAACACTACAAGAAAAAGGGCAGCTACCGACCGATTTTACCGACCGACATGTTGCGGGTCGGATTTACCGACCGCAACACCGACCGCAACATGCGGTCGGTAAAATAGAGCCGTTATGGGCCCGGGCGTTAATTGGCGACCTGGACGCCGACCGCTCGGGTGCGGTCGGTGGTTACCGACCGCATCACCGACCGCGTGTGCGGTCGGTAACCTAGGGCAGTATATTTCGCCCAAATCGCGATTACTGCCTCACATTACCCCCTTCCTTCCCCAAATTCACCCCAAACCCAGCCCCACAAACATCCGACCGCCGCCCGCCGACCACCCCGCCTCCGACGACCCCTCCTCCGACCGTCCATCCTCCGACCACCCCTCCTCCGACGTGCTCCCATTCGAGTGTGAAACGAGCACACCACAACTCAACTCCTCCGATTGAAACCGCTGCGCCACCACCGTCGCTGCCCACCCTCCGCCTCCGCCACAACCGTCGCCGGCCCAGCCTCCGCCTCCGGCCGCCCCTGTTCCAGCGCTGCTGCTGCCGGACCCGCCCCCGGCCGCCCCTGCTCCAGCGCCCCCTGCCACCGCATCCTGCAACCACCGGCCGCCACTCCACCACCGCGAGCCACTGTCACCACCATTCGAGCCATCTCCATTCGAGCCGCGGTGCCTTTGTTGACAGCCATCCTTTCGAGACGAGGTAATTTTGTTTGTACATTTCTCGTTCGATTGGAAATTTACACATTCGATTTTTTTGTATAATGTGTTCATCCTTAATTTCAAATTGTTTTATATAGTTCAGTCTAGGATTGTTATGCATACGATTACACATTCGATTATTTTGCTCTAATTGATTGTTATGGCTTTGATAACCTATATATTACAAAAAAAGAAATTATTTTTGCATAAAGTGGGCTATCATTATCTATTTTGGGCTATTACGGAGTTTATATTTGGAGGCTTGACTGTTTGGTTGCGTAATTGGAATCATCTCGTAGAGTAGATGAATTTTCATATATGATATGCTCAATTTGGATATCGTATGATAAAGTTAGGTGATTTTAATGTATAAATGTCGTTTTAGTTCGATTTGGGTGTTTGTATATCCTATGTTGTCGCTATATGTTGATACTGGATTGAAAAAATTAGATGTAGCAACTTTTGTGGTGTGTTATGGATATAGTTTAATTTGTTAGAACACTGTCATGATTTGCAGTATTTGTTAGAATTTTGGTCGTTGGTTTTGAATTTGGAAGAAATTAAGCGAATAATTAGTTGTAACCATTTGAAATTGGGGATTTGATTTAATTGGTGCACATGGATGGAAAATAGGATTATTGGCTCACTAGTAGATGTGAGATATGATTTCTATAAAAATTTATGGTTTATATGTTTAAAAATATAAGTATATGTAGAACACTAAAATATGATTTCTTTGTCATATTAAAAACTTTAATAGGTAGGAGTTTAAATGAATTTTAAAAGATTCGAACGATGATTACTCAATTGGCATAACCAAAACAAAATACTTTTTCTACCTAAGTGTAATCCGTTGAACACATATCCATTTTTTTCATAAATTATCGGTAAGTGAATAAACCAATAAGTGTCTAATAACTACACGTACACAAACTAAACACAAAGAACTAATGAAAATGATTTCCCTTCAGTGGCCTATTGCCAAATTTGTAGGTGATGGACCGTAGTTGGATGTACCGCTCCCGTCGGGAAGTTGAAGTACTTACATCAGAATTTAAAGCTGGAGTTGAATCGTTCATACGTATGTCTCATGGAAACTCAAATGTCGATAGGTCCCAAGGAAAACTTAAGTGTCCGTGTAGGAATAAATGTTACCTACCCGATGATGACATCAAGTATCATCTACACTGCAATGGATTTGTCCACAACTACGAAAGGTGGACGTGTCACAGAGAGCCCCACCAATTTACACGGTACTACGATACCGATGTGGGCAACTCTTCAGTGTCTACACCGGAAAATGATTATATACAAATGGTGTGCGATGGAATGGGAATTGGTATTCCCGATACAACACCACCAGATCAAGGTGAGGAACCTAGGCCACCGGAAGAACCTAACCCACAAGAGAGCTTGTTCTACCGTATGTTGGCGGCGGCAGACAAGGATCTGTGGCCTGGGTGCAAGAAAATGACATTATTGTCAACAATTGCTAGGTTATTAAACATTAAAGCCGAGCACAACCTTTCGAAAAGGTGCTTCGATACATTGTGCCAGCTCATCATAAATACACTACCCGAGGACAATGCAATGGTTAAGAATTTTTACGAGGCGAAAAAACTACTTGAGGGCTTAGGGCTACCTGTTGAGAAGATTGATTGTTGTGTTAAGGGCTGCATGTTATTTTGGCGTGAAGATGCATCATTGGAGAAGTGTAAGTTCTGTGACGAGCTTCGGTATAGGGAAACAAACTCTAATTCAAGGATTGGACGGAAATACATGTTCTATTTCCCACTTAAGAATCGATTAAGAAGGTTGTATGCATCGGAGGCGACAGCGGAGCATATGTCCTGGCATGTTGGGCATGAGCATGAGAGGACTGGGGAGATGTGTCATCCTTGCGACTCTATGGCATGGAAACATTTTGATACAATTCACCCAGAATTTGCAGCAGAGGGACGTAACGTGAGATTGGGATTATGTACGGATGGTTTTCAACCATTTGGTCAGTCGGGGGCCCAGTACTCGTGTTGGCCTGTAATTTTAACCCCTTACAATCTCCCACCCGGTATGTGTATGAAAGATGAATACATGTTTCTGACATGCATTATTCCCGGGAGATCAAGTCCGAAATAGGGGATTGATGTCTACCTACAGCCCTTAATAGCGGAGCTATTGGAGTTGTGGGATGTTGGTGTCACAGCATACGATAAGTACACTAAACAAAACTTTCAGTTGAGGGCTGCTTTGATGTGGACAATTGGAGATTTCCTGGCCTATAGTATGCTGTCCGGTTGGAGCACGTATGGGAAAACAGCATGCCCAGTTTGTATGGAAGAAACAGAATCGATAAGGCTTAAAGAGGGTGGCAAACAATCGTGGTTTGATGCTCACAGGAGGTTCCTGCCTTCGGATCATCCTTTTAGACTTGATAAATCTAGATTCACGAAGGATAGAGAGGAACATGGAATGCCACCAATGTATAAGAATGGTGAAAAAGTGTTGGAAGACATAGATAGGCGCGGTCTTCGTCGTGTGACTGAATTAGGAGGAGATGTGGAGAATGCAGCAATCAGTAAAACATGTGGATGGAAGAAAAGGAGTATATTTTGGGATCTCCCGTATTGGAAAACAAATTTGGTACGTCACAATCTGGATGTCATGCACATTGAGAAGTGTGTTTGAAAACATTTTCAACACGGTCATGGACGTTCAAGGGAAGACAAAGGATAATGCGAAAGCACGTGAGGACATCGTGACCTTATGTAATAGGCCAGAACTGCATCGGGACAGGCGTAATGGTAAATATCCAAAGGCAGTGTATACGATGGAGAAGGATAAGCGGGATGTATTCTTGAAATGGGTATCAGGGTTAAAATTTCCCGATGGATGTGTATCCAACCTGGGCAGATGCATAGACATGAATAAGCATAGAATGTTTGGCATGAAAAGTCATGATTGTCATATCTTCTTACAGCGTCTCCTACCCATTGGATGGAGGGAGTTGCTTCCCAAGAGCGTGTGGGAACCAATAACAGAGCTCAGCAATGTGTTTATGACCCTGACTGCGAAAACAATCAAAGTTGAGGAATTATACAAATTGGCCAAAGACATTCCAGTTGTTCTATGTAAGTTGGAAACTATCTTCCCACCAGCCTTCTTCGACTGTATGGAACATCTTCCCGTCCACTTGCCACACGAAGCAAAGCTTGCCGGACCCGTTCAATTCAGATGGATGTACCCGTATGAAAGGTAAATTTTAAATAATGTTAATTCCTTAGAATTCATTTCCCTTCGTTTTTGTCTCTTTACCTTATTAAAAATTGTGCATTTTCTTATATATCTTAGATACCTGAATCGATTGAAAAGAACCGTGCGCAACAAGGCGCATGTTGAAGGTAGCATATGTAATGCATACATGGTACGTGAGGCCTCGATCTTCTGCTCTCATTACTTTGAGAAACATGTTTTCACCCGCGGGAGGAATGTGCCAAGGAATGATGATGGCGGCATAATTCCTTACGACGATAACATTCCTAGTGTTTTCAAATTCCCTGGCCGTGCCCAAGGAAAATCTAAGAAGAGGCGTCTGACCCCAGAAGAGTTGAATGCCATTCACGTTTACCTCCTTATGAATTGTAAAGAGATCGAACCGTATCTCGAGTAAGTCCTTCTAATAATCTATCATGTATTTTAATGCTCTCAAATATGTTTCAAAATAATCAATAGATTGTGTTAATAACAGGGAATTCACAGAGAAACTGCTAGAAGAACGTCCAGAATTAAGTGGCCCGGAGATTTGGCGAGCGCAGTCAACATAGTTTCCTAGGTGGTTGAAGGCACATGTGAGGGACAATTCACCGGATGATCAATGCATTGCTCACATAGCTCAGGGCCCACTTCCCATTGGTACATCGTATCCTATGTATTTTATCAATGGGATGAAATTTCACATAGAATCTCATGGTAGGCAAAGATCAACATACAATTGTGGTGTTTGTATCGAGTCGCTATCTCATGGAGACTACTATGGCATAATCGAAGAGATTATAGTCATAGAGTACCCTGCTTTGCCTATCAAACAAACTGCCTTCTTCAAATGTCGATGGTTTGACCATCGTGGAGGCATTGGGACGCGCACTCATTCCAACTACAAGCTTGTTGAAATAAACCGCTCAAAGTCTTTGAACATATATGAACCATTCATATTTGCTAATCAAGCCGAACAAGTGTGCTACGTTGCGTTCCCGACCATCAGGCCAGTTGCCAGTCGGAATGAGTGGTTGGCCGTGTGTAAGGTCAAACCTAGAGGTGTAATAACCGTTACGCAGGGGGGGGGGGGGGGGGGAAGCGGATGCATTCCAAGTCGATGTTCCCGAACAGCTTAGCATCGAAACTACAAATATCACTACTAGGCGAGAGCCACTAACCGACGACGTGGTTCAATATATTGACCTCTTTCAGGATGAGAACAATGAGTCAGAATCATCGATAGACACTGATTCCTCGTCGGATGAGACTGATCCGGATGATCCTTCACAGGAGACTTCGGATGATGATTACGAAGTTTGAAATGTGATAAACTTAATTATAATAAATTGTTTGTTGTTGTAATTCCTTATATTTGAAATTGTGTTCTAATTATAAATGAACTTCGTAGATGACTGACCGAGGGGGTGGTTCCTCGTCGAGCACGCCGGGCGGATCAGGGTCCAGGCGTCGGTTGATTAGTAGGTCACAGCTGTTGTCTCCTATCAGGGCAGCCCAGGAGGATTACCAGCACTCACAAGCAGGTATTTCGATATAAATAAACATTATGTAGCTCGTGTGCATTTAAATATTAATTTATATTAATGAAATATTCACGTTCTGATTTATTGAATTACAGTTGAGACTTCTAGCTCACAGCCACAGGAGGGAGGTGCACCCGAGGGACTTGATGCCGTTCCAGAGACACCACCTACGCGCACTCCAGGTATAATATATATTATTTAATGTGATGTTCGCCTTCTGTAATAACAAAAAAACTTATAATTGATGTTTAGGATCGGTCGGATCTACACAGGGGGCTCCTCCCGCGCCACAGGGTCGGCCTGATAGGCTTTTGGTCGAGCCAGGGGACGATGGACTGTAAATAGCTTATGTTTTAGATTCATTTTGCATTTCAATTATATATATACTACGTACTTAAGATTATTTTGTAACAAAATTTTGTGGTTTTGATTTATGTCTTCTAGCATTAAGTTCACTAATGCATTGGTGAGGAAGATCACCGACATTTACCCCATGCGATCTGATATGAATGGTATTAGCTGGGGAAAGGTCTCCCGGGAGACCAAAGAGTTCTATTGGGGGGAGTTTCAGGTAATCCGTAGTTTAAAATATAATCATGTAATTAATTGCTGACATACATATCGTGATCAAACTTAAAATGCAGAAAGCAGCGCACTGGGCACCTGAGCTCACAGGAGCAGTCAGGAAGGAGTGGGAGAGAAAAAAACATTGCCAGGTACTTTCAAAGAGTTAAATAAAAGTTTTTGCTTGTTGTTCATCTATCGATTAATTATACTTAATATGATATCAGGTACAAGGATTACACTCTCGATATCAGAAGCAAGAAGAAGCCATATCCATCATACCAGCCAGTGGCCGAGAACTGGAGGCGGATTTGGGAGTCAGCACAGTTCAAGGAGAAATCGAAGAGAGGGAAGCTGAACAGACGTCGGGGACAGGAGGATGCACCGGCACTCCCCACACACACAGCAGGTTCGAAGACTTTTCGAGCCACAAAAAACAAATTGGTATGATGTACATATTTACTTAAATTACTTCAATATGTGAAATGTTACTCACAAATGGTAGGACTTCTAATCTTCGAAACAATGCAGTCCCAGGACCAGAACAGGCCTGTTTATTTGCATGAGCTCCACGAGCACACCCACACGAGAAGGCATGAGAAGGACCAGTGGGTACGAGAGAGGTCACGGCAGTTGAATGTAAGCATCGTAAACAAAATATCAAATTTAGTTATGTATAAATTTAGCATTTGGTAAGTATAAATTTGTCTCTACCCTAAATTTTCAATTTAAATACAGGATGAGTTCGCAGCAGTGGCCGAATCCCTGAGCCAGAACCCCGCGATTGGTCCTGATTTCGATCCCGATCATGTTTTCTATGACCTCGCCGGTGGGCACGATAGGCGCAATGCCGTATACGGCATGGGATCGATGGCCCGATCACTTAGGCCCGGGGGCGATCCTATTTCCACTCCTCCTCCATCCACTTCGGAGTACGTCACACAGCAGCAGTTACAGGAGCAGTTGCAGCAGCAGTTCGCTCAGTTCCAGCAGACTCTTCAGCAGATGTCTCAGAGGCAGGAGAGCATGGCTGAGCAGATGCAGAGGTTGCTCGGATCTAGGGGTCCTCGGTCCCCTGGCGATGGGGACGATGATGATGGTCTTGGGGGCGGCCGGGGAGGAGATGGCCTTGGTGTTCATTGACTGTGCTTGGCCATCTTGGGTTAGTATCATTTGGACTTGTATTTTTTATGCATAAGTTGTTTGAACCAAATGTGGATTTATGTAAGTTGTGAGTTATCACTTTGGACACAAAAGTTTGGATTTGTGATTTCATATTTACATTTGGAGTTTGTTTGCAATTTGGGATTGTTTAACTTGTTGAATTGTGAGTGTGTACGAATCATGTGATGTTATTATTGGAGGATTTTGGAATTGTGATTGTATTAGTTTGTTTGGACATTGGATTTGCTTGTTCCTTTGGTATTGCAGCAGGGATGGCTGTGAAAACAGCCATTTCTGGTGCAATACTCTGTTGGGTACCGACCGCTGCGCCGACCGCAGGCCGGTCGGTAATTTTCCGACCGCAGTGCCGACCGCATGCGGTCGGTAATTGTCGGGTCCAGAAGGTCCCAAAACGTTGGGTATCGACCGCATCTCCGGTCGCTGACGCGGTCGGTGATTGTGCCGACCGCACTACGGTCGGTGATTGGTCGGCAACCTTACCGACCGGACAGTGTCTGGTCGGCATCTGATCTCGGACCAAGAGGTTACCGACCGACACCTCCGGTCGGTGGTGCGGTCGGTAACCTCCGGGACGACCCGCGTCCCTTGTTTACCGACCGCAAGTGCGGTCGGTAATCAACATTTTTCTCGTAGTGAAACTGAAAATCTATAATAAATAAATAAATAAATGTGAAAATCTAAAATTGATAAATTAAAAAATGCAAAAATTTATAAAAATTAGAAATTTGAAATGGAGACACCACATTAAATATAGGATAAGTTATTCACTAATGCTTTAATATATATATATATATATATATAGATTATCTACATGCCATGCCCAGTTTTACCATATTCCACCAACTCCTCATGATCAGCTTATTTAATTTATTAGTAAGATTTATCGGCTATTTATTATTAGTAATATTATTTATAACTTATTTATGGACGCAAATTATATTTCTATCTCCTAACGAATCCGTTAATTTCCAAATATCCCCTAAATCCTACGGTTAAACAATAATTCATCCATACTAATCAAACACCTAATACTTTGACTAAGAAACTTAAACGCCAATAATCAAACCCTAATTGCGTGATCATTGAATTTTATATAGATGCCGTACTATACTATCATCAATTCCTTCAGATCCCTTACGCTTCACGCTTTCAATTTTATCATTATTAATTTTGAAAAAAAAAATCTGTATAAAATCAACATACTGTATATACGATACGTGCATACCTACATTCCCGAAGACTTCGGGGAACGAAGTGAGAAAGCCCCGCGACGGCGCCGGCGACACCTCCGCCGCGTAAACCGGCGCGATCATTAGCCCATAGCCCATTCCAATGCCCGTCACGAAGCGGCCGGCCATGAGGAGGCCGTAATTTGGAGCGAATCCCATCAGGATCGCACCAGTGAAGAAAATAGCGGAGGCTAGGATAATGGTGCGGCGGCGGCCGATCCAGTCGGATGTCCGGCCGGCAAGGGCGGCGCCGATCAAAGAGTATAGGCTTATGGCGCCGACCAATAACTCAATTTGGACGTCGGAGATTCGCAGGTCCTCCTTGATGTAGATTGCTGCACCGCTCATGACTCCCGAGTCTGCACATCATATCCATTTTGGCGGTAAAATTAGAACTAGGGTTTGGAAAATCCGTAAAGAACTTGACAATAATGATAGAAATATGCTAGCATAGGAGGAGTAGGGGTGAATTGAAAATGATTATTGAAGTGATCAAATGATACCATATCCCAAGAGGATAGAAGTCATGGAAGCCATGAGAGAGACCACAAGAGCATAAAGATTCTTCCTTTGAGGCGGCGGCGGCGGCTCATTGAGGAGCAGCAGCTGGCTTTCACTGCAGTCGATATCTTCAGTTGTGTCGTCGACCGCCATTGGAAATTAAAGGGCTTCAGAGTTGAGATCCTAGCAATTGCTGCAAACGGCTTTCAATTAATTTCTATATATAATCCCTCTATTATATATACTGTATTGAATTCTGTATTAGGAAACGATACACAAGAAAGAAAAATGTATGCTATATATGATGCTTCAGCCTTCAGGTGGACAAGACTTGTGAACAATTAGTTGCCTTGCCCCACTCAATTACTACAATTTACAAATTCAAGTCCGGGAGGCTACTCTATTATGCATTGTTGATTGCTTCACACAATACTACTATTATTTTCTCTCTTTTTTTTTTTTTTTTTTTTATAAATATGATATGATAATGAAATCCAACTTAATTATATACTTCATATACGACTGAATGCCCTCTCGGGTTGTATTTGATTCATATGACAAATCCAACATTTTTTAATTTTAGCTTAAATGGGAACCAAACAGGGATTGGATGTATAAAGTCAGCGCATACAGTAATACTATTTGATTATCTCCATATAATAATTAACTTGAAGCATAGCTCTTAATTATATGGACTAGTAGTAGTAGTATTATACATGTTGTCGGGAATGGTTAGTAGGCTGAATCTTAAAGATTCAGATTCAGCAGCTGCTTCATGTGATAGAAATATGAGTTCCTGTGCTTGTGTAGTCAATTGATACATCCGTATAGTACCATATTTGGATGACCAAAATTTATGGGAATTCAAATCCACTAGCCAGCAATAAGTCCATACCTTCCGCATTGATTGAAATCTCCAATATAATGATATTCCACCAATAATAATTGTTTATTATGTGTATATATGAAATCATATTTTTTTTAAGATATTAAAATATGGATAACAACATCTAGAGCCTTAAAAACACATGTGAATACTCAGTAAGTATAACACAGCCCGATTTACTTATGCTAGAGATGAGGACACAATGTGCTAGGTTGTATGTACTAATTTTTACTCATTTATGGGTTGAGTATATATTATGTGTGTGCTTGTTTTGTACTATACATGTGATAGTATATGCAAATGAGTTGTATGGTTTTATTTTAATGAATGTGTTGCTTTTATTTTATATGATGTATGTGCTTGTTTTATATCATTGGTGTACTAATGGTTTTATTTAAATGAATGAAACGATTTTATTTAATGTGTGTGGAATTTTAATTTTATATGTTATAATTTTTACTCATATATGTGTTTGTTTCTTCTGATTTGCTTATTATATGTATGCTTGTTTTATATTATACATGTGATAGTTTTTGCTTGTTTTATACTTCATGTGTGCTTGTATCAACTAGCACACAGTCAATCTACTTTTAGCACATACTAAAGTTAAAAAAAAATTAGAAATATACTACTAGAAAAAATTCCTACAACTATCACATTCAGCATACAACTATCACGTATTCAACATACAACTATCGTGCATGTATCTTATACATAGCACACATTCAACATACGGCTAGCACCAAAGATGGTGCTACACACAAATTATCTGAAATGGGCATAGTAAAAGAATACTGTTAAAAATAAAAATTAAAAAGAGACAGAACATGAAAGATATTGGGCTAGCGCCTAGTACCCCTGGCCGGGTGTGTGTCTGAAGATTTTCTTTTTACCTAAAATTAATAGCCCCAAATGATGGACCATTTTCTAAGTAATGGAGAGAGCCCAAATTTAAGGGATTACATTTATTACATAAAGCTGTTAAAAATGATAACAAATCAAATAAAAATGGTAAATTTGAGACTTATAATAATTGAAAACTGAGATATCAAAACTAGCACACAAAACACATATACTTAGCAGAGTCAGCATGTGCATATTCAGCGCACAAACCAGTCCCGATGTTGTCAACTTCCCATTCCAATAAATACAGTATCTTTATTGAATGGGATATAGGGGTGATGATGTTGCAAACTTGCAATGACAAATACTCTTGAGAGTAATAATTAAAGACAAGGGTTCCTTAATTAGCTTCTCCCAAATTTCTGTACATGGCTCAATAAATATGTCGTTTTTCTATTCAGTTTGGGAAGACGCACTACAAGAATTTTCTGTTTTAGCGACAGAAAAAATTTGGTAAAATTCGGTAGCTAAAGGGGTTAGCGACCGAAATTCGTTAGCGACCATAGTTTTAGCGACCGAAACTCGTTAGCTACCACAATTTTAGCGACCGAATCCGAATTTTTTCTAGTAGTGACGGTATTACATAATTCACGTGTCTAATAAACCTTAATGTGAGTATTTAATTTATAGTCCTGCATCATCGATCAACCTAATTTTCCCATCCATCCTGACTAGTTTTTGAAGTTCTTTTCGTTTTCTTTTTCTCAATTATTAGACTATGCTTAAGGGGAGCTTTGGCCTCAATTCACTTCATATTAGTAAACCTATCTTTTTTTTTATTTTATTTTTTAAAAATTAAGTGCATGATGGGGTTGACTATCAAGGAAATACAAGTGAACACTACTCAAAAGAAATTAATTATTCTTAAGGGTTCACTGAACATGTAGAAAGAGAAAATTGGAATAAGGGAGATTAATGCCATGTACAATTAATTAAGGATAAATTGGAGCTAGGATTGTAATGGTAGCTAGCTATATAGCCTATAGGTACCAGGCCGTGCATGATCAACTGTATCAAAACCCTTCTAATTTTTTAATTAAAAGATGCAATACCGAAGTGGTTCACATGCTGGAAGTAATTTCTCAAGTATATACTGACTACTTTTTAGCCATTAGATCTGAATTATTATTAAATTAATGGTGTAGATGATATATTAGGATAGTAATGTAATTTGCTTTGTTTTTATTAATTTAATATTTATTTGAATATATAACTTCAAAAGTGCATCGTGTTCCGCATTCCTTTTACAACTTTTTCAGTCGTAATGATTGTTATTTACACAAATATATTGTTCTGAGGATAGAATCATGAGACAGAATTATAAACCAATGAAACAGAATGTATGAAATTGTTGATACAGAATGTAACTTTTTTTGAAAGAGAATGTGATCAAACAAAACATTTAGTAAAATAAACTTAAAACACAGTCATATAGACAGAAACTTAAAACAGAATGTTATACTCCCTCCGTCCCAGTATACTTGTCATGTTTGACTTTTTGGTACTGTTCATTGTTTAACTTTGACTCAACATTATTACAAGTATATATTTAAAAAAAATAGTCGAGTTAGGTCTTGTTAGAATCGTAAAATCATGTAGTTTTAGAATATATATTTTATTTAATTTTTTGTTGTACATATTTTGAAATATTAACGATTGAAAATGTGCATTGGATTGTGTGCAGAAATAAAACAAGACAGGTTAAGTGGGACGGAGGGAGTATGTCTTAAGACAGAATGTTATACAACTTAAAACAGAATGTCCAAGAATTTAAAAATGAATGTCATATACCTTAAGACATAATGTTAGTACAACTTAAAATAGAATGTCTTACAATTTAAAACAGAATGTCATATACCTTAAGAGAGAATGTTATATAACTTAAAACATTATGTTTTACTTGCATAAATATTCTGTTTCACTTACAAAGGGCAGCACATATGTAACATTCTATTTACACACTTTGGGATTATGTTTCATTTTACTTGCTTAAACATTCTGTTTCATTTACTATGGACATTCTCTTTGCACATATTTAACATTCTGTTTACACACTTTGGACATTATATTTTATTTTAGTACACATTATCTTTGCATACGTAGCATATTCACTCAATACACATTCTGTTTACACACGTTTTAATATTATTATAGTACTCCCTCCGGCCCCGTCCCGTGTAATATGTCCTGTTTGACTTTTTTGTCACTGTTCATTGTTTAACTTTGACTCAATTTTATTACAAATATACATTTGGAAAAGATAGTCGAGTTTGGTCTTGTTAGAATCGTATAATCATGTAGTTTTATAATATATATTTTACATAATTTTTTGTTGTATATATTTTGAGATACTAACGGTTAAAAAAGTGCATTGGATTATGTGCAGAAATCAAACAAGACATCTTAAATGGGACAGAGGGAGTATTTATTATCCTCGGGAATATGAAAGAGAGAGAGCTAGAGAGAAAGAAGACTCTTGATATTCTAAATAAATAAATTAATTAAAAATTCTAACACATAATTAAATTAAATTTATATATGAAATTACCAAACAATCCCATTTAATATATGAACCATTGACTTTAAATTTAATCCAACGGATCAGATTAAGCCGGCCAGTATGTGCTACCCCAGCACAGGAACCTAATCGTGCAATACGTATGTGATTGTTAGTATTTTATGTATCATGAAAGTGCATGAAATCATTGCTTAGGTGTTTACATTTTACTTGAATCAGATTGTAGGCAAACTTTAGAATTTGGTTTGGGCCGCATGTGATGGATATATTTTCTTTTCTTTGGGGAATGAAATATATAACATTGATAGACTTAGTTTATTTGATACCCATCCCAAATCCAGATGAATATATATATGTATGATTATCCTCTATTAATATCTAGTCTCTACCCCATCTAATTATCCCAACTGATACGTTGAATACAATAGTAGTAGTATCCTGCCTTAAGAGTTGAGAAGATCATGACATACATATGGCCAGATTCTAAACACTCCTCCCTCCATGAGGAAGAGTGTTTCTCTGTGACTGTGAGTCTGTCTGAATACGAGGTATTTTTCATCTTTAGTCACGGGTTGTTTTTTTATTCGATAAGAAATCATTAATTCAATTCACTCATCAATGTTTAGTAAATAATCACATTGCCACGCCAGCTCCAATTATTGGTTCCCTTCAGATGGTCATAATACATACTCATTCCGTCAATTACCCATTTTGACTTTTGACACTGTTCATTGTTTAATACTAACTTAATTTTATTGTATTGATACAAGAAGAAAAAAATAGTTAAGTGCGGTCTTGTTAAAATCGTCTAATTGTATAGTTTTAAAATATACATTTTATATAATTTTTACTTATACTAATTTTGAGATATAAAGCATTTAATAATTGCATTGGATTTTGTGCAGAAGAGAAATTAGTTACTTTTAATGGGATGGAGTGAGTATATAGATGAACTAATAATATTTCCCTGAATATATGATGGGCCCAGAATATATCAACTGTCTTTGTCGATGTTCTCAAATTTTTGTGACACAACACTGGGAAATCATTTATGTTAAGATTTTATTGGAAGAATCGAATCTCTTTTGTGTGTGGCGTGGTGTAAGAGCAGATGATTGAGACAGGGAATGGCCACCACAATTTCTGTGAATGCCCTCAATTGCCACTTATTACTGCTAAGTACTACTTTAACCTTTTTCACTTTGTGTATTTAAATCTTGAAGCTTTATGGAGTATTTAAATTGGCAAAAAGTCGGCGACATTCAAACGACATCAATCTCTTTTCCACTAAACACAATTTTGTTCTGTTTCATCGACTCTCACACAATACTTATGAAAATAAAATGCAGTACTGTAAAACATTTAAACTTCCACACATCACAGTGATGATAAAAAATAAAAAAAAAATAAAAAATATTGCTTTTGTATATATTTACAAATGCCAATTGTTTGTTGTTTTAATATAATGTGCAACGTGTAAATTTTCTTTATTTCTTTAAAAGGAAAAAGAAAATCGCTCAAGGGAGTTAGCAGTACGCAATAAAACAAGCATGAAAGAACAAAAAAAGGTTGCACTTGCATATATAAAATCAGATGAGTTTTCCAAAAAGGATCCGACCAGTTTGGTCATTGGTGGCTGCACGTTATGACACTTCAAATCTTCTCATCAAGCTTCAAAGTTTACATCTGCCTCTCTAAATATAGAGCAGATGACAAGCATATGATCATACTTCATGAAAATTCGGTAGACGACATGAAGATTCATTATGCGACAATTATGTCCTGCACATGTAATGGATGCAGTCGACCCATTTGGATCATAGGTGCCATAGAATTCATTATGTCGTCTATTAATTAATGAATGAAATGGTAAGGTGGTCCAATATTTCACAGAATGCACATGTACAAGCAACATGCAAAATGTCCCCCAGCCATGACAAAAATTATAGTATAAAACATAATGTATTAATAAAATAGGCTTGCCCATTACACGATGTTCTACCTAGTATACTATGGATAGCAGTTATGCCAATTTCAATATGGAATGGAGTAATAGTATATTTCTATAACGGTGAGATGGAAAAGAATTTGCTAAACATAAGAGTGATACAACTATTTTGCCGTATGCTAGAAAAAGTAGTGTAATAGTAGTATGAAAAATGAAGCAACTAAATTAAAATAGATATGTAGTAGTAGTAGTAGTATAAATTTCTGATGTCACATGGGCATGCAGCATGCTAGGTCTAGCCGTCTAGGTGCATGCATATGCCATGTCTCATTATAGCAAAACTTGTCCCAAACAAGAAAGGACAAAGTTAGCATTTACCTGTGTCTCATCCTGTCCACACAAATACCAACGTTAGTCACCATTTCAATATATTTAAAATTGACAGAAAGAGTACTGTTCACTTATATACTTTGACTTAAAATTTTCTCATGGTTATACAATTTAAAATATAGCCAAGTGTGATCTTGTTAGATTCGTCTCATCTTGTAGATTTTAAATATCGAACTTTTAGAATTTTTACATGTACCGAATTTGAATTATTAATGGTTTAAAATGTGCATTGGACTGCGTGCTGAATGGGTCTGTAGCTATCTTTAAAAAACGGAGGAATTACTACATACGTGGGTGTTTGCACATCTGTAAATTGATGGAACTGAGAGGCAGACAAGCAGACAAGGGCGTGATGGGCAATAAGTGATCACAGGGCTTATGTATAGAGGTTACTAAATTACTTCTACAATTCTGGCCCAGTCTATATTATTGCTAGCATAATTTATGGAACGTTGAAACTTGAAATTACTTCCAAAGCTTTTAAACCTTGATTTTGTGCATGGAGAATCGGCCATTAGGCAATATGAAAATCAACAGCTAGAGTGTATACTGTTTTAAACATTTATGCAAAGCTAGAGAATGGATTGCTGATGTTTCCATTTGATGAATTATGAATGTGAAGAAAATTTGAAATTTGTAGGCTATCCCCTGTGAGCAGCACTGCGGACGAGATAATGTGTGATGGGTCAAAAATATTTAAATAGAAAACACTATAAAAGATAAAACCTCTATAGGGGGGAACACACGATGTAAGGGAATCGCAGAAAGTGGATTCACCAATAAGGTAAAACATTATGATAATGTTTTCTAAAGCTCAAACACTCACAGAGTCACTAGGCCATCATTATATAATACTCCCTCCGTCCCATTCCAAATGTCCTACTTACTATTTTTGGATGTCCCATTACAAATGTCTTCTTTCTATAAATAGAAATAATTTTCCCCTCCAACAACTATGTGGACCCCACCATATACTCACAAACCAACTCTACCTTGATTACCGTGCCCAACAGTAACAAGACACTTGGAGTGGGACGGAGGGAGTACTTCTATATGTCCCAAATTCAAGTGAGAATAGTTAAAAATCAGGTATTTTTAACTCCAAGCTGGGCTGGAGTATGGGGCCAAGGTATCTTTCCAACAAAGGCAAATACCAAAAAGGGCATGTTAATGGCAGACATAAATTGTAGCTATAAGACAGAAGAAATTGGAGTAATGCAAATCAATAAGCACTTCATCATTTGATTAAATTTCAAAACAGGGATTTAAGGGCTCTCAGCATCCACAATTCAAGAATTAAGAATGACATGTTAATTGGGATGTTTGGGGTTAGTTAAATACTTTTGAGCCAATGCCACTTGTGGGTAGTTCCGCTGTGTAAATATGCAGAACCCTTGTCCGTCCAGGGGCTCCACCCTTGAGGGAAGATATATCAAGCATAAACCTACAATTAAGGCTTAAGCAGTTAGATAATAAAATCACATAAATAATAATCTATGCAAAATTTATGAAATGTGTACATGTTTGTGGCCAAATTTTCTTGCTCCGGGGTTGTGCAGTTTATTAGGATTTTCTGACCAATTTTTGAAACGGCATGGTTGAGAGGCATATCAATCGTGTCTGGCACTGTATTGATAAGACCAGCAACAATCAATCTCACAAGGTGCAGATCGAGTGAAGGAATTCGATGAGAAATTTAATACTGAACAAACCTGATATCATAGTACTCTTTACACCGTCACTGAGGCCCAAAAGCTCCTGTAAGATGTAAAAATTATAATTTCATGAAGTAAATGATGAGATCCTGATGAAAAAAATTAGAGGGCATGAAAGATTAAGAACATGCATCAAATCACCTTAAGATTATTGTAACACAACTCCAGATCATCATTAACTAAAATATGATCAAAGAGTCCAGGTGAGTTTGCTTGATCAAGCTCTGCCTTGGCATTTCGGAGTCGTTTCTGGATCTGTTCTTCTGTCTCAGTACCCCTGTAGCATAATTATGAGGTCTTGTCCATTCAATCACATGAAAGTTGAAAATATAAGAATACGCGGCAGTACAGCAAACCTGCTGCGAAGGCGTTTCTCAAGCTCCTCGAATGAGGGAGGACAAATAAAGATAAAAATTGCCTCAAGAGAACTAGCCCTCACCAATCTCGCCCCTTGAACGTCAATGTCAAGGATACATCTCTACATGAAACCAGAAATTAACAAATGAAAACAAGCTTTGTATGAAAATCAGCAGTTTTGCTTAATTCATAAAAGAAAACATATGCACAGAGGTTTCCCTGGCCGCTTGTTAAAAAGATAAATGCAGGTGCATAAATTTAATCTCAACCAATCGTATGCAGGAATATATAGCTATGTACCTTCCCCTTGTCAGTAACCTGCTCTACAGCTTCTATGCTAGTTCCATATAGATTTCCATGAACAGCTGCAAACTCAAGGAATTTTCCATCCTTAATATCATTCTCCATGACACTCCGCTCGGTGAAATTATAGTGGATGCCATTCTGTTCATTCTTCCTTGGAGCACGGGTAGTGTGGCTCACAGAGAATCCAAACATCAGAGGGAAGTCCTCCATCAGTTTGGAGATCAGGGTGCCCTTGCCAACACCAGATGGACCGCTAATAACAATGGGCATAGTATCTTGCCCAAGCGATCCTTTACTCCAAGCAACTACTTCAGTTCCCAACCTCTTCCTCTGGTCTCTAACAAATTTGGTATTAACCTGGAAAATGTGTGAAAAGTATTGGAAGTTTTGAGAAATTGCATGTGTCAATATATGACAAACACACACATGAAGGGAGATACACCAAGATATCACGCACACAGTTCTCTAGTTAACAAAAGACAACAAGGAATGCCTCAAGTTTATCAGCCTGTATGGATGTATTAAAAAGTTCAGGAACTCACCTCCAAAAACCAAAAGCATTCATCAGTGGTTGAATTTCCTCTAATAACCAAAATGCGATCGTCATCTAAAGCAATAGCTGAGTGGCCCTTTGAAGGCTTGGGTTGTGTTCCCAACACAGTGGGGATTACCCTACCAGATAATTAAACAGAGAGATCTCAACTCTGAAAAGAAGAACCCACTGATACAAGTGGTCGGGATCAACCATATAAATCTTACCATTTGCCTGTAGATCTATCAAAAATTTGAATTTTAAAATCGCAAGCGGATTCTTCACCTGGTGCGCCGATTACATACTGCATAAAATCAATAAGACAGAATTGTCATTGAGAACCGAGAGTTCCCAATTTGTATACACAATTAAGAAAATAAGTAGAGGGCAATGGTATATTCAACATATCAGATCATCATACCGTTTTATCGCACCCAATATTAATAGCCGCCTCACAACCAGTACACTTTAGGAGAAGCTCATTTGGGAAATTATTATCCTGGATATCATCTGCAAAGAAGGCCGGAGCTTCCCCCTGTCATGCCATAAGAAGAAAATCAGAGGTTCAGGAGACACTAACAACGAATTCGAGCCACCCAGAACATTTTGACAAACAAAATTTAAGCTTTCACAAGAATCTTCCAAACAAAAAAGGAAAAGAGAAGCCAAAAGACACCGTTTTCACAATAAGAGATCAGAAACATGAGCTCACCATGGATTGAGGTGATCCACCCAAACAAGGTTTTATCTGTTAAAATTCAAGATATCAGAATATATGTACATAACAACTGTATCTGACGCTACACAACAAAGGATTAACAAACGAAAGAAAGAAATAAGAATGAAGCATGAACGCTGCACCTTCCAACTCTAATTCAGAAAATGTTCACCCTTCCAGAATATGGTTATTGAATCAAGTCATACAAATAAATAAAATAGAAACCAGATCCTTAACACAACAACGACAAAAATAGCCATGAAAACGAACGCATTCCAGCTGTTCTGTACAAGAAATTCCAGCAGCGCATTGGCAATACAGAGGAAGAAAATCACGAAAATACAAAAAACATTCAAATCGTGGAAACCGACGAAGAAAATCCAACCTCAACCCAGACGGATCGAGAAAGTAATTGAACAAAAACAAAAAGAATAATACCGGGTGAATCGAAATTTGGAGCAGCGAGGCGCGTATCCAAATCCTTGAATTGATTATTGAAAAATGTATCGAAAATTAAGATTGAAGGGAAGAAGAAGAAGACGACGGAGATGGCGATGGAGAAGGGAAGACAAGTGATGCATAGGCTCCCAAATTTCAAGGGCAGTTTATTTATACTTCCTCCGTCTCAGATTGTTACATTTGACTTTTTGACACTATTCATTATTTAAGTTTGATTCGTATTTTTATCATAGTTATGTAAGAAGAAACATAGTCAAGTGAGATCTCGTTAGATTCGTCTAATCTTGTAGTTTTAGAATATCAAATTTTTATAATTTTTTATTGTACACAATTTAAGTTATTAACCGTTAAAAATGTGTATCGACAAACGTGTCAGCTGGTCCGTATGGGCTTGCAATTGGGGCGTCACCCTCCCTCATTTCAGTGCTGCTTGAATTTAAGGCCGATCTGTGCCTCCTAATCTTTCCCGGCTCCCGGGACTCCAACACCGGATTGAAATCTCTCTCCCTCCTCCAAATATGAAACTTCAAAGTTCAAGCGCCTACTATGGTAACCCTAAAAACAAAGGTAAATAAATTATAAAATTCTATTCAAACTTAGTTATGGTGGAAAAATATTTTCTTATTAAATAAACATAATAAATTTGTACATACCAAAGGTAATTGGGTTGGGTGGTCGAATAAGAATCTGGCAATGTAAGCAAATCTTTTGGATTCGAGAACTCCGACTATAAATTGAAATTAAGAGAATTAATTCCAACCAGAAGATTGCAATTAAGAATATTAGATTAGATCTTTAATTATCATTTGGCTTGAAAATGAATTTTACTACTTTTAGACTTTTAGTGGCTTCTACAATGACATGCCAATAAAAATGGTTTTAATACCCAAAAGTAGTTTTCCCTAGTAAATTTGGAGAAGTGCTTTGACTTGATGAAGAACCAAAAAGGGTGCATTTGACTTTGAGTAGGGATGGCAATGGGTCGGGTCAGCCGGATCCAAGACCCGAACCGAGGAAAAATCTAGGACCCAAGACCCGACCCAGATCCGAGGTGTTACTCCTTGGACCCGAGCATAACCGAACCGATTGGACCCGGATCCAGACCCTGGGCGGACCCGTGGACCCGAAAGAATTAATGGAAAATAATAAGAAATACTTTGGACCCGACCCGACCCGACCCAGGACCCGATAATTTTTTTAAAAAAAAATAAAAACAACAAAAATAACTATGAAACAACACTATAGTAGCAGAAATTAAGCAACATCAAACTCTAAAAAAAAATAACAGCAAATGTCAGCAACAAAATATTAATCACAACACCAAAAGAAGCATAACAGTAGCAGTAAAACAATCCACCTGCAAAATTATACAATTTGTTCCAACTTCCAATTAACACATACAAATCAAATGAGTAAATCCAACATGCAAATATGATGAACAAAGCAACAAACTTCAGTACATCATTTAAAACATTATAATAAAACATGAAAATAGTGAAATAGATAATAGATAATACACTCGGGTCGGGTCGGGTCAGGTCTGGATCGGGTCTGGCCCTAGACCCGACCCAGACCCAGAAAATCTAGATTGGACCCGACCCAAGAACCGACCCAGACCCGAAAAGAAGGACCCGAACCGAGCTAAACGGGTTGGGTCCGGGTCGGTTCTCGGGTTCACCGGGTCCAATTGCCATCCCTAACTTTGAGGCATATTTCAATATGGGGCTATGGGCTTTTGGACTTTATTCTATGATCCATAACCTAATTAATGAAGTTGTTTTGGGTTTTCAAATGACTTTATTTTTGATTATTTTTGCAATGAGCTTTTGGTTTGATCTTCTTAGAGATGATTTGAGGATTTAACTACGCATTTGTTCTCAAAATCTAATTCCACATTCAGGATCAAAAAATCTATTATGAGCACAATGGCTCTGAAATTATGTCAGAATTTGGATAGAAAGTTTCAATCCCAACCAATTGGCTTTAGTTTTGAGTTGAAACCTTATATCGATTATTTTTCTAACATGAGTATATCGTCTTCTCGAGTAGAGTGGGGTATTATGTATCCCACACCATATATGCATATGAATCTCGTAACCTCATATTCTTTGTCTAATAGTAGGACATAATAGAAGTGTTCATCGAATCCAGTCCATAAGTTTGATTTATTAACAAATATACTAACAAGTGACAATGACCAGATAGGGCCTACCTAATCTAGGTCAATGGCTCAATGCATATATACTTCCTCTGTTCTTATATAAGTGCTCCATTTCTATATTTCACGCAGTCCAAGACATATTCTAAAATATTTATAACTCAAATTGTACATAAGTAGAAATTATAAAAATTTAATATTCTAAAACTACGTGATTAGACGAATCTAACAAGATCTTACTTGACTTGTTTTATCTTATAGAACTATGTGAAAAAATTTGATCAAAATTACTCAATAAATAGTTACTACTATGCAAATGGAGCATTTAAATGAGAATGGAGGAAGTATAAGTTATGGAATGGAATGGAATGGAATGGTCCAAGCACCAAAACGCGGAAAGAAATCAAAGAACATTGAGGTCAAATCAGAGTAATTGTAAATGGTCCAAGACAACAACATGCTACAATTTGCAAATGACAACCAATTGAATAGACAACTCCTTTTACAAGAAAAGGAAAAGGAAAAAAGAAAAGAAAAGAGGAAGCAAATCCTACAAGAAAGACGTACCAGAGAGTATAAAATAGCCATAGCAATTACATCATCAAATCTACTAAGGGATTTGTACTAAATTTCGGTTGGGGATTAAATATTGCAATATTGGAAATTTGGTCATACTTGTTAGAAAAAGGCATCCTCCTAGAATGATTGGCTATTGGCTAATGCCCCACTTTGCCACCCAATGCCGCTTTTTCTCATCATCAACCTTTTGCTTTTTTCTTTCTAATAAGACGGGCAACGTCGCGACGACTGGATTTTGACGCCATCATCCGAAATTCATTTCTTTATTACACAACATATATATACATATAGTGCTAAAAACTAAGGTCAAATTTGTCGGCCTGCTTAATAGGAGTGCTCCCTTAGGCTTAGGTGGCCTTGGCTTGGTCGTGAATTATCACTTTGATTTCGTACTCATCTTTTGTTTGCAAATGCGTAACTTTTATTGTTGCTTCCTTTACTCAAATGATCACATCAATTAAGATTCCCTTCGAATGGTTTTTTAAAATGAGTTGTTGGGGCGTTGAAAAAACGGTTGAGAAATTTCTCAATAATTGCCTAATTAATATACTACGTAATACGGTAATAGTACTAAATTGTTTCACAAATATTTAACTCATTCAACACCTTCCAATTCATGTTAAACGAGTCTATTAAATATGTACAACAAATATTGAATCTCCCATAATTATTTCACTCATTAAAAATATCTTAATTTATGTTTTTTATTTAAAAAAAAAAAAAAAAAGGAAAAGAGAGAGACTATGTCACTCATTAAACGTATTTCTACTTTATACCATAAGAAGAATACTACAAGTTCTAGTTATATACGTTCAAATAAATGCTAAAGTAAAACGACGAAGGGATCATTGATTGATTCTTGAATCTTGATTTTAGTCGTCCAGACAATACTTTTTCTTCGGTGATAAGATAAGAAATCATTATTAGAGCATCCCCAACTGAACACCAAAACGCAAAATGGGGATGGATTTTGGCCCAACCGAACACCAAACACAAACTCAAAATGGATTTTTCATCAGAATTGCAGTTACTCAAACGCATATTTGCATTTTACTGTTCATACACCAAAACATCTTTTTTGAGTTTGATTGGTTAAAAAAAGAATATACTATGAAAATATTTTTTTGGATTTGAATTTAGCGTTTCGGTTGGAGTTAAATCAATGTTGGATGTGATGTTTACACCATTTTGAATTTGAGTTTGGTGTAAGCTGTGAAATGATGTATGAAGGAAAGGAAGACTGCTGTCGATCAGGTGTGGAGGCATTGTCCAATGAGTACTCCATTGGCCCATCTACGATTTTCAGCCCAAAATATTTATAAGTTCGGCCTAATTACTTTTACAGGCTGTACATCGGCCTTAATTTTAAGGCCTAATACCTTGTCATCCTTGATCCATCAATAATAGAAGTACTTAATAGGTATCAGTACCTACCTTTTTTTTTTTCCTCATCTATGTCTATATATAATAATTTTTTTTCAAAATTTAACAGTATGTACAAATTTACTGTTAAATTTAATATTTATTCCTTAATTCTTCAAAAAAGAAAGATGTATTAAAGTTTTCATCTGCAATTTATAATAAATTATTATAATATAATAATATTACTATATTTGTTACATTCTTTTTGATAAATATGGGCAACGAGTGATCAATTTAAATTTGTCTCCCAAAAAATAAAGAAATAATAATAATAAAAAAAAGAACAGAACCTAGTTATAACAACCATTATGTTATAATCTATAACCCTGTAATAACCAATGATTAAATTAGTAAAAAACTAAGCATGCATCCACAGGCCACAATCATATAGTAATATCTAATTGCTAGCTATCGGCAATGTAAGTGTAACCTTCCTATCTTCACAGATGATGAATCAGCCAGCATTCAGCAACACAAAATAAGAGGGAGCACCTATATATGCATATATATATATATATATATATATATATATATACTAGAACTCGTTAGTAGCGCGCACTCGGTGAAGAAAAAATATTATGGAAAACTGTAATAAGACACTGAAAATTGATCTCAAAGCAAAATTAAGTTAAATTCAAATATAAAATCTGGTTATAAGTTTCAACTAGTAACTACTGCATCCGTTGGACTGAAATGTTGTGTACATGCCTATCTGCAATCCTGAATCACACTATTGTTCTCCACATGTACAAATATTCATTCTTATTCTCAATGCAAAACAACAACAATTACAAAACTTGAGGAAAAATAGTGATAAATGTGATTGATTTAAAATCATTTACCAGTTAATTACAAACAGATGTGAATATCTAAATTTGATATACTGGTTGATTCCAAATTACAATTAAAGGGAGGCAATCCCAGGAGCAGAAAAGGGTGCCGTGATTTTCAAATTTAACATGCAAACACTGACAAGGCATGAAGGCATACAAGAAACCTAGCATTTTGACAAACACTCGCAACGCTCACAAACCTAGCATGTTCACAAACACTCAACGAGGAATAAACACGAATAAGCACATCGCGAGAATCAAATAATTTGAATTCAATAACTTAGTGACCGCTGACCAAACCTAATTAGTTGAGATAACAAATCCACTTAACAAGATTTAATAAAATCCCACTCCAGTAAAATTGTGCAAGAAACAAATTGAAAAATAAGTAGTACTAACAGAACAAGCAACCAATGCCCATCATCACATGGTTATCTCCTGCGCGATTGGTTCCATTTTGTATGCTGAAACTAATACAAAAAAAAGGAGCCCAGAAACAACGCAATAAAGAAAATTCCAACAACCACACAAATTTGGGAGAGCAATATTTTAAGGACACCTTTGAGATATCACCAATGTGTGCTGGTAAAATGGAGTGGGAAGCACCAAATTCTTAGTTTGATATTTCAACAAAGATATTGTGGGAGTGGCTTCAAAGAGTAGTGCATTGCATTTGCATCTATACATTCAATAATATATGAAACAATAAGAAAGAATATTGCAAGTATGTCAATTGAGAGCAAAAAAAGCATAGTTTCAAGGAGAGTGGAATAATATACAAAATATTTAGACTTTAGAAATTTAATTGATAGGAAACCAAACCCTGCAGATCACACAGGAGCACATAACAGGAGGAAAAATAAAATATGATAACTGTAACCGAAGGGGAAACAAAATAAATAAATAATTAATAAAAGAAAGAGGAACACAAAGAGCAGCATTTGTACCAACAGGTATAGGAGTAATTTTAGAGAAGCATACCCAAGGACGATGGAATCCCAATCTCCATCGTCTCCAAGCAGTTGCCAAATCTTATTAAAAAATGGCAGAATTACATAATGAAAAGAGCAAAAACAAATCAACCCCGATGATCAACCAAAACTGAACAAAATTAAGAAAGCTTGATTGCCTATATTTAATAGCACCACCAGAGTAAATAGCACATAATTGATCGCAAATGAAAATCCACAAACAAGATCAATTCAACTTGAAAAAGTAGACCAAAACCCAGGCCTTTGGTAAGTACTGAAAGAGAAGTCTGTGTATAAAGAAAACCCTCCAATGCAGAACACACTTAACTGGAAGCCTCAAAAACCTAAATCACATATCTAAGGGATATAAAAGCAAAATAATAAGCAGCAATCACCAATATAAAAACGTTGAAGCGATAAAACAAAAGGAGGGCAATCTATCTAGGTGGTCACAATTGAACGTAGGAAGTCGACACTAAAACCAAAAACAAATGAAAAAAATACAAATATAAACTGAAAGCGCAATCTGATAAAGTGAAGCGGTGGAGAATAATGCATAAGGAACCTGAAACTTGGTTAGGGCACAAAGAATACCTGAAACGTGAGAAAGGCGAGGCCACGGACGGGCCAGAAGGGTGAACCGCTAGAGTTACGTCCCGAAATCCCGCAAACGTGTGAACCCGGTTACCTGCAGACGAAGCAACAACGAAGTAGAGGGAGTTAAGAGTAGAGGTTGAGGCCTATCCATTATGGGAGACGGGTTAGCACGTTGCAAAGGAGTAGCGATTTGAAGTGGGTGAGATGCAGGGACACACCCGTTCAATTTCGGACGAAGGTAGCAGAGTCAAATGGGAACGCGGGGCAGACGACCACGGGCTATGAGAAGTGAAGGGACGTCCATGCCGGCTCCGCGTGCCGATCGCCATCGTTGTCGTGTCGCTGCCTTCTTGCCGCCGCGCAGCCGCTCTTATTGGCGAAGGATGTCGCTGGCACCCGCTCAAATCGCGACAAATGAGGATACAACCGTTGCTCGATTGGATGCCGACGCCACCGCCGCTCTCCGCCGCTGGGCTCTTCAAGTTGCCGGAGTTTGGAATCATTGATTTGGGCGAGAAGAAGGGTGTTTGGTAGATATGAGAAGTTGGACGGTGATGATGATAGATGATGATGAGAGAGTCAGAGAGAGATAGTCGAGTATTGGGCAGAAAAGAGAAAAAAAGTAAAGGGCAGAATCGGCAGATCAAGTACATTATTACTGTTCATTGGAACAGTAACTTTGCATTGCACTTATATATATTAGATTAGATTAGATATCTAATCTAATATATATATATATGCCTTGCAATGTTACTGTTGCTGGTAATAGTAAATGTAGATTTGATATGCCTGTTTTACCCTTCTTTTATCTTGTTGTTCATTCATGTCCTTTGACCAGCCATGTGTCTCTCTTTTCTTTTTCTTTTTTTTTTTATGTTGATTTGTTGTAAGGATTAGGGTTTCCTAAATTCATTCGCCCGTTTACCAATTTGCCCTTTCTTCCCTATTAAGATGTCTCAGATCTCAATAATTGCTAAAATCGAAGAGCTCGCTGCGACGCCGCTTCGCCCTACCTCTCGCAGTCCCACGGTGGCGCACGTTTGCCGGATTCCCTTCGCGGTTGCGATGCCTAATTGTGGCTGGTATGGTGAAGCTCTACTTCATCCCTTTGTGCTGTCCTCTTTATTACACTAGATTTCTACAATGGGTTTGAGCCTAATCGGTGATCCAGTCCCCAACCTCTTCCCCGCCGTTTCTACCCCTTCAATTTCCACACAATCGCGCCCGGAGGCGGCGACGTGGGGTGAGAAAAACACAGATTCAGTTTTAAGGTTGGGGTTGGACGCTTCAGAGGAAGATGACGCTCGACAGGATGGAGACTTTGGCGAGATTGGAGTGGAGAACTCGATGGTGGCGGCGGCGGCGACGGCTGTGTATTCGCCACCATTTCGGCGGCAACAGACGAAGGCTAGAGAACGCCGCTGTGAAGGCGGAAATGAGGAAGATTTAGGGTTGGGGCGCCAAGTGGATGCTGATGCAGAGGATTGAGCACATACCAAATTGATTTTCCGTCCATCTTGTTCAACCCTTGTCCTCTTATCACTTTTCAGTCTCTGCCCCACAGCACCATTGTCCCTGCGACATCACTACCCATCATCTCTGCCTGCCCGTCGGAATGTCGTCGCGCAGGTACTAATTTTTCATTCTCCTTGTTTGAACTGTTGTTAATTTTGCCATCTCTAGAGTCGATATGCTTTTGTTTATAGATTGTTGTTGTTTAAGAAATGGTGTGTTTCGGCCAGCCACAATTAGGGTGTGTTGTTCAATTTGGGGTTTTACTTTGTGCTGCATATTAAGTGTGTGAGGAATCATTGATGTGGATTTCATAGATATATTATTTATGTTTGTTCTTTCTTATGTGGATTTCATAGGATAATGAAGTGCTTTATGGTGTTAGTAATATTGAAGATAATGGTTCTTTGAATGGAGGCTCTAAGGTATGTGTTTCAGAATATCATAGTCCTCTGCAGTTCTTAATCAGATGAAAGTTTATGAATTCCAACATTAACCGAACATGTGTTCAATTCAAACACTCAGTCTCATTTTATGCCCAATCATGTTGAGTGAAGTCTTCATTGGTGCCTCTGATCATAGATTGGAATAGATTTCCCCTTGCACTGAAAATGATCTGATGTGTAAGATGTTTGGTTTTGCAGGCTTATTTAGTTTATGGAACTCAGAACTACATAAAAGGCAATTGCATTCTGAAGGTAACTTCGCAAATCTAATTTTTTTTATCCTCACCACTGTGTTGTCCATATATGACTGTTAATGCTCAATTATTCTTTTCAGACTGCTTACAATGTGGGTGGGCATTACATAAATGCATATGACATTCAAAGCTCCAGTCTGGGAATCAGATCGCATTATTCTGCTACGGTACATTAATTTTGTATTTCTATTTCGTACTACATATTCTCTGGACTAATGATATGAATGTATCAAATAGAGTGTCTGCAAACACTTGTGTCTTCGGGAAGAAAGTTCAAAACTGGGAATACTAAAAATCCTTATGCTATGGAATACCCTGAACCACTTGTTCATTTTGCACTCTGCTCCGGCTCATTCTGGGATCCTATGGTAATTCACTACTTCTACATTCATTTCCTGTTTCCGTGGCATGCATACTTTTTGCCCGTTGGTATAAGTTTTTGCATGAAACCTGGGATTTCTAGGTTCGAAGTTACTCAGCAAGACTGTGTTTGAGGATTTGGAAGTTGTGAAACCTGATTTAATACTGTCAAGAATATTTGTTCACAAAGAAATAAAGATCTACATATCTAAAATCTTTACTACTACGCCAAGGATATGTCGCTTGGTGTGCCTGCATCGTTGGAAGCTGTTAGTGAGTATGTAGCTGTCACTCAATTGGTTAGAGCACGGCTATCAATGCATCAATGCTTGTTAAAGGAATTTTGGCATTTGGACTGAGATGGAAAGAGTTTTCATTTTTTGTTTACTGCTTTTGATGATTGTGAACGACTTTTTTTTTTTCTCCTTTCTTTGATTTAGCATCTCTTCTTTTCGTCCAAACCAACTGTGCAATTGATTTCAGGCAAAGAAGAGAAGAATGTCGAAATCAAACTGAAGACATTTGGCGCCCAGGAAAATGATGGCCCTATCATCTTGGTTGCTAATGAATGTTGCAGTTTTTCTAAGCTGGATTACCAGGGACATCCCTGATGATTTTTTCCCTGGAAGAAATGAAAGAAATAAATGTCGGGAATGTTCCACTTACCATGGTGTTTTACGTTGGTAAGTTTTTGTAATTCACTGGTATTCTTAATTCCATCCATCCTTTAAATGGTATTATTAGTAGGGTGATTTCATTTTGCTTATTTCAATTCTTTAGGATCAAAACGAATGAGGTAAACCATGGATCATCATCTACATAAAATTTGGTTGATTTAATCATTTCTTTCTCTTAAAAAAGGATTTGGATCTTTGCAGCTTACAATTTTGGATTTTTTGTAGATGCATTTTGCTTGTGACTTGTGTGGTTTTTGATTTTGAATCTTCTATAGATCAAAGTATTGTGATGAGGAAATCATGTGATCTGGATGCTTTCCGTGGATTTGAATTGCACACGTTTTAATTGGCTATTGATTTATATTTTCTTGAATTTTTAAATGTTATTGCTTAATATTTTAGGCTTGACTCATACTTTACAATTATATTTATATGATCAAGAAGAACTTGCACCAATCTGCCCGGCTTTTCTGGATGAGGCTCAGCGTTCTGTGGAGCCTATTGGTATGTGTAGAAAGTCTTGTTTACTTAGTCAAGCTTTGAGTTTATTTGTTTTTTGCAAACGTTAAAATCTTTGGAATGTTTTATTTGGAGAACATTCGCCATGCATTTTACTTTGACTGGTGTATGTCTTTTGGCAGAAAATGGATGCGAACAAAATTAAATAAAATGAAGAAAGAAAACTAGAGCATTTAATGGCAGATATTGTGAGACTTTAATGAAGTTTTCTACTCTGATGGAGTGAGGATCGGAGGACAAATTGTCTTTCAAGAAAATTGTTTTGTGTATCGCACAGTTTTAAATTTGTCAATTCTTCCATGTATCATTGTTCTTTTGGTGGAGTTTTCTGCTATATATCTTAGAATTTGGTTATTTTTCTTCTTATTTTGAATGTTATATTCAGGTCTCAATCCTCCTGGAGGATTTCTGGCTGAATGGTGGGCTATTTTCTTAAAGCATCTATTGTTCGATGCATGATTGAAAGCTCTAATATTTATTAAATATTTCGGTATGCAGAATGCAGACATGAATGTGGGGAATGAGGGTTTCATTTAGCTTCAGGTAGGGATTACTATGTAATGATTTCAAAGGGGTATATGCTTGGAATTTGAAAATTAGATGCATCAAATTTATAGCCCATCTGTCATGACTATATCATTTGCTTATGATGCAAATTCTAAATTGTTTCACGGCCTTATTATGTAATATAACTCTTTTCGTTTACCGCGGGTTAAATTTATTTCAGTTCTATATGAAGCACGATAGATGTTTTCTTTATTGAAAGCTGGAAGGATTATTCATCCCTTTCGTAGAATGAATGAATGATGGATCTTTTGTAGATTCAAAGAAACCTTATTTCCCAGAAGATGTTGTAGGTCTGTTTATTGAACAAGATTCAACCCGGTTACTTTTTTCAACTCACTAATTTTTTTCCCTGGAGAACTGACCAAAACAAGTAAAATAATTGTTAACTGTGTTTCCTTTTCTAGGTTTGATCTGAAAAACAAATCCGGTGACCAATTAGCTGTGTTTTCGTATTTGTTACGGTTTGATGACTTTAATTGCTATATTTTTGTGCTCTGTTTAGTAGTCATCATATGGATAGGAAGTTTTTCCAGGCTGAATTTTGGTTGGCATCAGCTTCTGATGATTATATTGCTCCGATTTTAATTGAAACATTGTTGAATTTTAGGTTACGTTTAGTTTAATCAATTTGATCTTATTGAGGTTTGTTTTAAGGTTTCATTTATATTGATCCTTCTTTGTGTTGCTTGTTTTTGCTAAATCTTATGGCAATGTCTGATGATAGCCCATCACTTTAAAATTGTCAAGCAATGCAGGTTATATTTTAAAAATGTATATATGCTGCCTTCCTGTATAGTTTATTGTTCCCTTTATCAGGTAATTTTCAGATCAGTGGACTCTGTTATCTTATCTTGTTTTTAAATTTTTAAATTCAGCCTAAGGATTCCTCAAATTTCCAGTACAAAGAATGTAGAAGTAGAAATGAGTATGATTCTATGCTATAGTTTTTATTTGTTGCTATATTGTGACCAAAGAAGGTATACTTGTGATCAGAGATTATTTAATGACCTGTTCGATGTGTGGTTTATTGTTAGATTTCTTTGCTTGTAGATGGTTTACGTATTCTCATTACATTGTTCTAAATTAGAAATGTATTCTGAGGTCAGTGGTGCACAATATTTCAATGTGAGATGACATGCCTCTGGTTATTTGTGTTTTTGTAGTAATAGTAATACCTCAAGTCACCACAAAGAAGATGAGACATTTAATACAAGGCAACACGAAGAAAACAATGATGGACAAGTCAACCCCGAGATGGAAGATACTACTGTCTACTCAATTACCACAACCACATGGACAGAACACCTATCACTAGATGGTCTAAACAAGAAACGTAATTGTTCTATGAGGTATGTGTTTCTGAACAAGTATTATATGCTTTTATTGAAGAATGGATTCAGTTTTTGCTTTGTAATATGATTTGGGATGGAGAAAAATATGTTTTGTAATTCTAGACTATATCTGTCGATTATGATTTTATGGCAGATTGTCATGCCCCTCATTTACCTAAAAGAATGTGCCCTTTTGATAGAACAAGACTAATAGGATTGAATGCTTGTTTTCTTCACATTCTATATTACCTGATTTTACACCTGCTCTGTTTGTCACCTTTTCCTTAGTCGGCTTTGCATGACAAGTCTCATACAGTCATTGTTGTATCCCTTACTTAATTGTGGTGTCGCAATCCTACATCCCAACTCTTTTAATCGTTCAATGGGTTGTGATTTGTGTCAACGTACCCTTTTTGTTTTTGTTTTTTTTTAAATGATCCTTTTTAAGTTTCTCTTGTATCTTCTTATAGATATCGTTCATAACATTTTCTATTTTATATGCTAGGTTGTGCGACAGTTTGGGAACTTTCAATTATACAACAACTTTTCCCTACCGTATCCTCAGGCAAGTGAACTTGAAATACAAAAAGGAAGAACGTCAACATCCCGCCAACATCCGCTGAGGCTGCGTTAGGCTTCAAATGTTGTTGGTGTACAGAGATTTTGTCATGGACTATTCTATGATGCAGACACTGATGACCAATGACCATTACTGGCCAAAATCAACATTGGCAGATTATTTAACCTAGTTTCACACTTAAATTAATTTTAATTTTGCTCTTACTTTAGTTTTATTATAGTTTCAATAAAGTTTTTTCCTCACTGGGTGCGCGCAGCGTAGCGCGCGCCCCGACAAGAATTCTAGTATATATATATATATCCCAAACCAATCGTCATTATGATTACTAGTATTACTCGCCCTATGGGCAGAAATATGGACAATGTGAATAAAAATAATTTAACAAATGTAATTGTTCAATTTTATTATGTCAATTATATTCCCCAAACTCCTTAAATCATTTTAGTAATTGACCAATAGACATATTTATATATATTATAATTTAGTAACTTAAAAAATACTACCGCTCTAATGTACTACAAACAATTTCGTACTACAAAAAATAGTTGAAATGATAAAAAATGAAAGATTAAATATAAAAAACTTTCAACTCACGGCTTTAGTATCATACATTGACACAGAAAGTACGTGAATCACATTGCACTCATTACTTGATTATTGATATTAATTTACCCTAAAGCGTTGAGAAAATTTTACAAAGATTTTGATATTTCCAAATTAGAGTAGAAAAATATAAAAAATACTCTTGTGAATTAATCCATTGACAAATTAAAACGACTATTGTTTCATCAACTTATTGTCGTATTATAATTTATATAATTAAATAAATTTATCTAATACAAATATTTGTTATTCATTAATGAATATAATACTAATCTATAAAGTGCTTATTAATAATTTATCATATATTCCTTAACTATAATTTCAATTCGTAAAGAATTGGTTAAGAATAATAGCACATATTGAAAATATATTTAAAAAATAAATATAATATCAACACATAAAGTTTTTTATCGCAAAAAAAAAAAAACTCATAAAGCTTTTGCTACATATGAAAGTGCATTATATTTTTATATAATTCCTTTATTTTTTATAGTGAAAAATGATTGACTTTTTCTATTGTTTATTATCCAACTTTGACTAATGCTTATACAACATTTATAGAAGAAAAAACATAGTGAAGTGGGATCATGTTAGATTCGTCTCATCATATAGTTTTAAAACATCAAATTTTATAGAATTTTTAGTTGTACACGTTTTGAGTTATTGATGATTTATTGATTATTAGAAATGTGTATTGGATTGCGTGCAGAAAGTGAATATTGAGTAAATAGGTAGGTTACTGTTTATAATTAAGGGGGTTTTGCGAGAGAGAATTGGTATGTTACTGTTCATAAGAGTAGGTTACTGATATTGTTTTTATATATAGCATAGATAGATGGTTATGATGAGGCAGGCATATATATGTAGGTGGATGCATGATCAATTGAATTGAAATTACATCATCCATTGCATTAATTAATCATGCAATACTATATAGTAGTAGTAGTAGTAGTAAAGCTAATAATTAAGTTTGATTAAAGGAAAGATCTTTTTTGGGAGGAGGAGGGGGTGTTCCCTGCAGGGCTCTCATGAGGCTTACAATTTCCATAACCTTAATTGCCCACTTTGATCCCTAGCCTCCGCTGAAGCCCTCATAATTTCCTCTGCCTTTAATTCTATGGGTTTTTGCCACCATGTTTTGCATCTTCTCCAACACTTGCTTTTGCCGCCCTTTTCTCCTCCAACTTTCTCTGCATTATTGTCAAGTACTATTATACCACTATTCTTCTTTAATCTTACTACTACTAGTACTAACAAATTGGGGGATGATTAGCTAATAAGCCTGATATACTGTATTAGGGAATATATATATATATATATATATATATATATATATATATACCTCAACTTTGTTCATCTTGGAAGTTGCCTCTTGGACGTTTTCGGTCTCCCACCCTATTCTTATTACAGCCTCATCCGATCCCTTTTGTATCCGTTGTTTGCCTTGGCTGACTATCTTCGCCTTCTGCCACGCGCTTGTAATCTTGGACTCCGCCTCCTCTTTCTTCACTACCTGCAACTGCAACTGCAACCCCGGCCCCCGCCGCCCGGATTCCCCTTCTGCACCGCCACTATCGCCAGCGGATTCGTTCCTGATGAATTCCCTGCTGATAGATTCCTCCCCGCCAGCGATCTCCCTCGTATTCATATGAATTCCCTGCTGATGCTCATCGTGCAAATTCTCTCCCACGCTCGACAGCGGCGATGACGACGCTGGTGGCGTCGGAGTCACCAGTAAATTATTTTATTTTAAAGGTTACTTACATACAGTACATTATGATTGTTGCATGATTACAGGGTTGGGTATAATAATAGAAGTAACAATAATAGTATGAGTTTGTGACAGACGTTTTATCTTATGATGATTGGACCTCCTTTACGAGTAGCTGCCTTGGGTTTTCTTTACAATTTACTCCCTCCAATTTATCCTACTTACAAATGTTCCTCAACTTTCTTTTTTTTTTTTTTTTTTCTATCTTAATTTGTTTATACATTATTGAACAAATTCTTACGGCTCGATTTTAATTTATGGAGCACAAGTTTGTAATAATAACATCTAAAGAATATGCTTTAAAGTATGAAATATTTAAACAACTACTACATATGATTATTATTATTATTATTATTATTATTATTATTTTTTGGAGGGAATTAATTAAATGGAAAATCTTCAAATTAGAAATTGTGGGGGTGATCACGAATTACCCGAGAGTTGAAGGAGCTAGATGAAAAAATGCTTATCCTTTTAATGGGTTAGGGCCCACAGATAGGCGCGCGTGGCATTCATTTGGACGTGGCACATATCAGTTGGTAATACTACCTCCGTTTCTTTTTAAATGTTACATTTCTCCTCTGCACGTTTGCCAATGCACATTTTAAATTATTAATAACTCAAATTCGGTACAAGTATAAATTCTAATAATTTGATATTTAAAAACTAGAAGATGAGACGAATCCAACAAGATCTCACTTGACTATATTTTTTCTTGTATAACTATAAGAAGAATAGAAGTCAAAGTGCTACAATGAACAGTAAAAAAAGTCAAAATGTAACCTTTATTTAGAAACGGAGGGAGTACGTTTTACTTAGTGAATGATTATGGACACGTGTACGGTTATTTAAATTGGACTGTTAGGCTATCTCCAACGAGAGCTAGCAAAATTAGCTCCCATATCAGTAAATTGCTGATGTGATATATGCTCCTCCAAATTGGAGGAGCACTGCCGGGCACACTTCGCTCGTAGCTTTTTGTCTCCTTTTTTTTTTGTTTTCTTTTGTTTTCTTTTTTTTTAAAATTTTAAAATACAGTAATTATAAGTATAAATAACTAAAAAATTCTGTAAAAAAAATAATTAAAAGGATTTTTCTTATATTTTTTATTTAAATTCTTTACAATAATGATGTGGAAAATATTGAATTTTTTTATTAGAAATGAAAATGAGATAAAATTAATTAATGATGTGGAAGAAAGAGAAAATGATGTGGTGGGAAAAAGTAGGACTGTAGGAGTGTTAAAAAAAGTAGAGAGCTTTGTTGGAGATGGCCTTAAGTATCCAACATGGACACATCTCCTGTTATAATAAAGGTGATAATTAAAGTCTATCGCCTTCTCTGTTGTGCCCTGACCTCACGTCGACGTCGACCGAAAGTTTAAAAATCAAAACATTTATGCAATCTCATTCGTACATGTAAGAGATTATACTCCACATGTCATGTTCCTTAATAACAATAATAGTTTGATCTACTATGCTCAGTGGAATGGCCTGGCTATAACTATTGCACATATAATACGGATTGTATTCATATGCTGGCTGTGAGTAGCCTAATGAATACACCGACTGTTGATAGCCATTGTAATTGGAATACATGGTTAATACTAAATTAAACTAAAACTAAAAACTAACAAAGATGAGATAAAGAAGATACGAGTAATTTGATTGATTTTCCGATGATTCTTTTATTCCAATACACTGCCTATTTATAGGACTAAGCAAAGGCAGTTGCTAAATACACATACACATTAAAGAGAAAAGCAGCAATTCAAATACAAAAACTAACCCACTACTTATTCAAATGCAATAACCGGCCACTACCATAACAACTATAAAACTTATGGTAACATGTCCATAATTATTAGTAACATTTTTCAATATATTTCTAATAAATAAAATGAGTTCGTACTTCGTAGAATTCCAGCTGGACCGACCATAGCAGTTACCGTACACCGTTACATTACATGGGACTATGGGACTGGGAGTAATGTTTAAAATTTAAATGAAATTCTTTACCTCAGGTAATAATTGATTATTTATTGTGGACCTTAATGGGCCGTCTCAGAAAAGGTATTCCATCACAAATCAATGATATTGGGCTGATATTATTAGGACTAACTTAATTTATTAAAAAGAAGCTTAAGTGGGAAAATATAATTTCAAATTGGCCCATTATATTTTATTCTTAGCCCCCTTATGCCCTTACCATTACCAGTTACCCCACCATGAGTTTGGTTTATTCCATATCCCATTAAAATATTATTTCACTCCCCCACCAAACTTATAATTCCCATTTTTTACCTTAAAAATAACTAAAATCGTTCTAATTGAAATATTTTAAAAATACTTGTAATATTAAATATTATAATTTTGACATTAATAATTACATAATTTTTTGTGTTCCCTTTGTAACTTGTGTGGCATGGGTTTTTACTATCATTTATCTAACTTTGGCTCCTCCAAAATAATAATAATAATAATAATAATAATAATAATAATAATAATAATTTTTGTGTTGGATATTTTAGGTTGAGTTATTTAGGGGTAGGTTTTCAGAATAATAAAATTAACTATCAACATACTTCCTCCGTTTTTTAAGTGATACACTTTATGTTTTTACGAAATTTAAGACATATTTTTAATGTTTAATATATCAAATTATATAAAAGTATAAATTATAAAAATTTGATATTCTAAATCTATGCGATTAGATGCATGAATCTAACAAAGATCTCACTTAACTATATTTTATGTTATATAATTGTGTTAAAAAGTCGAATTAAAGCTACTCAATAAATAATAATTACCAACGTAAAACTTAAAAAAAAAAAAAAAAACACGAAGTAAGTACTATTTTGAAAACCCATTCAAATATGGAGTACGACACTACGACCAATGATAACTCGTATATGTAAACTTATGTTGACAATATTACAATGAGCCTAAACAGAGAGTAGATAGCATATAGGCTGGTAATAATAATGTATGTTATATGTTCTTTAATATGTTTGCAATCAAACAACCCCGGCCGGGACCACAAACCGAGATCATATCAAATTTATGATGTTTCAGCGCTCATCAACCTACTTGGCTCATAGCCTCATATCGTGCATACATTTCATTGAATTGATTAACTCTTACATCCATCGCTTTAATAATATCTAAAGCTGGTATATGGTTAACCGTATGGTATGTATGCATGTTTAATTACCCCAAACTAAACCTAATTTTGGTGACCGAATGGGATTGAATTTGAAGGTATGGGAGATCATAATTGTTTAAATAATTTTGTTCTTCTCATCGTCATCTTCACCAAATCATATCCAAATCCACAATCCACAATTGCATTCATATCCAAATTAGGAGAAAATTAAGTAACGGAAAATCAATTCAGGACATCAAATCAGGTTGGGGGAATTACACTTGTCAGAAGGTTTGTGGATGAATAGATCTAGATTGCTTAGTGATGTCATGTATTAATACTTGTTGGTAATTAAGTGTTACGACAACCCTATTAGAATAGGTTTATCTTTAACAGTAGAATTATACAGGCGTACTTGCCTTAATTTGTCAATTTTATGAGATGGATCGGATAAATAAATATATGTAATAAATAAAGAAATTATGCAAGCATGGAGACAAAAGTCAGCATCTAGTTAATATATAGGGACGAGCCTAGTTTGGTATTTCGTCCATAAATATTAATTTGGTCCATGCCCTCTTTCCCCCCTTTTGTTCCATATTTCTATTTTCATATCATAGAGTCGTGTACAACATACCCCCACAGATTTTTTCTTATATGTTTTGCTGCGCCTTGAGACCTCAGTGATTGAGTGTTGAATTATAATTACATGCACTTATTACACTTTTTTGTCATAGTTTTTTAAAATTCAAGTCATTGGTATTATTACACATAGTTTCTTGAACAAGGAAGCTAAGCATGATCGTGCATTAGACGGCAAAATCCTCTACTACTATATATATATGCACAAGGATGCATGACTTGTTCATCACATGAACTAGCCATACCTGCTTGCCACACCCCAAAAGGGTTTTACACATTTTCATTTTCACATACATACATTTGATCCATCACTGCACAATTTCTTCACTTTCAAAAAAAGAAATCATCATTTTCTTCATCAGGAAAAAGAAGGGTCAATTTTCGAGCTATGGGGTTTCATAAGCATTTCTTGACATTATTGGTTGTTATTTCTATGAGCTGTTTAAGAATGGGCAATAGCATTCATGGTGAATTGCAAGATCATTACATAGAAGACGAATATGGCTACGATTTCGAAGCTTATCCATCCTATTTTAACCCTCTTGAGGGCATTAAGTTTGCCAATTCAGGTCAGATACACGACGATGGCTTTCCAGATATGATGAAATCAAAAGCCAAAAGGAAATCGATTAATGTGCTTAAGTTCGGAGCCAAAGGTGATGGAAAGGTTGATGATTCTAAGGTAAACACAATTTCTCAGATTTAGTTGGATTTCAGTGATGATTGTTTAAAGAGTTGGGAAGTATTTATTTTTATTTATTTTGGTTACTGTTTTATTTGTTTTTCAGGCATTTCACAATGCTTGGAAAGCAGCTTGTATGTCTTCACAAGACATCACTTATATCATCCCACAGAAGAAAACTTACCTTCTGAAGCCATTAAGGTTGTCGGGCCCCTGTAAATCCCACATTACAATGGAGGTAATCCCACAAAAATGAATCAAAACGGTTTGATAAATTTATTATTGTAAAAAATTAGGTTAACTGATTTTTCATATCCATGTTTAGATTGCTGGGGATCTCAAAGCATCTGGTGATCGTTCTGATTACAATAAAGATAGAAGGCATTGGATCCTCTTCGAAAACGTCGAAAATCTTGTAGTCGATGGAGGTGGAACCGTGGATGGCAATGGACATATATGGTGGCAAAATTCTTGCAAAAAAGATAAAACTAAGGTGATTATGTAGTATTTTCAAAATCAAATAATAAAAATTAAATGATTAATTTCCCCTTAATTAATATTAAATGATGCCTATTGCTTTCTTCCCCCTTCATATTATTACATCACATGGCAATGGTTTTAACTGATCAATGGTTCATTTTTCTACGTTGCAGCCATGCCAGAGCGCTCCAACGGTATGTATGCATGCTTTAACATTCTTTCAAAAATAATCCTCAAGTGTAAAAAATTTGCTATCATAATATACTAAAATTAACGGAGGCCAAGCTAAGCACGGTATAATTATTAAATGTAATGATGATTATTGATGCAGGCTTTAACATTCTACAAATGCGCAAACTTAGTTATAAGGAACCTGAAGATTGAAAATGCGCAACAAATTCATGTGTCGATTGAACAATGCACGGACGTGGAAGCGGCCAATCTGGCCGTGAAGTCGCCCGGCGACAGCCCCAACACCGACGGAATCCACGTCACTGCTACTGAAAACATCCACATCTATAATGCTGTAATAGGCACCGGAGATGACTGCATTTCCATTGTCAGTGGATCCAAGAAGGTCCGTGCCACCGACATCACCTGTGGTCCGGGTCATGGCATCAGGTTATTATAATCCTTTAATATATTCGGCACTCGGAGGCAGATTGTGTACAGACACCTGCACACAGTCTCCTCCCTTCGACACTCTAGCTACCTATATTATAGTATTTGTAATAACATAATTATTTTGTCTTTAAATATTACTCCCTCCGTCCCGCGAAGATTGAAGCCTTTCTTTTGGGCACGGTAATTTAGGTAGTGGAGTTTAGTAGTTAAAGTGGTGTGGGTATTTGTGTTTAAGATTATAATGAATTTTGATATTGTTTAACTTTGACTTAATATTATCGTAGTGATGTAATTTGAGAAAAATATTCAAATGTGGTCTTGTTAGAATCGTCTAATCGTGTAGTTTTAGAATATATATTTTATACAATTTTTATTTGTATCAATTTTGTAATATTAAGAGTTAAAGAAATATAAGGGACTTTGTGTAGGAAAGTAATAATGCATTGGAATTTGTGCAGAATAGTAAAAGTAAGTATTTTTAATGGGATTTGACAATAATTAAGATTCTAATCAAACTTATATTAATTTAATTTTTCTAAAAACGGAAAGGGTTCAAACTTCGTGGGACACCCCAAAAAGGAATAGGGTTCAAACTTCGTGGGACGGAGGGAGTACTTATTTTGGCTCACTAATTTATTGTATTCTGCATAATTTGTAATTTTGGTTGCAGCATTGGAAGCCTAGGAACAAAAAATTCAGAAGAGTATGTGGCAGATGTTGTGGTTGATCGAGCAAAGCTTTCTGGAACCACAAATGGTGTCAGAATTAAGACATGGCAGGTAGTGCTTATTAGTTTACATTATTATTACAATTTTTTTTTTTAAAAAAAAAAAAATCTTTAAGAATAAGGTGTGTGCGGCGCGCTACAAATTAAATTAATTAGCTGTTGTCATTAAACATAATAAAAAAAATGAAAAAAATAAAAATTCATTGACACGCAGGGTGGATCTGGAAGTGCAAGCAACATCAAATTCCAAAATATACAGATGAAAAACGTGCACAATCCTATCCTCATAGATCAGTACTATTGTGATCAAGATCAACCTTGCCGAGAACAGGTAAACTCATTAATTAAATAATCACGCATGTTGTATAAATACTTAATAATTCTTCATGCACATCATTACATGCATAATTTTAAAATGAAGAAGAAAAAAGAAAACCATTGTTATATATAATAGTAGTATATGAAAACATAATAAGATCGTTTATTGGGTTATTTTTATATGATCGTTTATATGAAAACATATGAAAACATCGGTTATATATTGAAAACATAATAAGATCGTTTATATGAAAACCCTGTTATATGAAAACATAATAAGATCGTTTATATGAAAACCCTGTTAATGTCCCACATCGGTTATATATTGGGTTATCCCTTGTTTATATGGACATGGGTCACTCTACCTACTACCAATTGGTTTTAGGTTGAAGCCCTAGGTCCATGTTCTTTCTAACAATACCAAGTAACAAAAACTAGATCAGCCAACTACATTTCTAATAAGAGATTATGTCTCATTATTTTTAATTCTTTTTCAGAATTCAGCGGTACAATTGAAAAATATTGTATACGAGAACATAAAGGGATCGAGTGCATCAAACACTGCAATAAAACTAGAGTGCAGTAAGAAGTTTCCATGCCGGGGGATTGTTTTGCAGAATGTGAACTTGGTAAGGGAAGATGGTGCAGAATCTGAAGCTGTTTGTAACAATGTAGTCAATTTACAAAAATTGGGAAGTGTTACACCTAGTTGCCCTTAGGCATATGTATTATGCACACACACGTTTCATTAGCCAACTACAGTTAGTGCAAGAAAAAACACATTTACTTGATTCTTATGGAGGGTGCAGAATGCAGCATTTATTATTGGTGTAGTATAAAAGGGGGAATGTTTCCTTTGTGTAGTGATTTGTTATCTGTTTATAATTAAGACTTGTGTAATACTGTACAATATATTGTATTGTGTGAGTGTCTCATGAATAAAATGTAGTGGTGTGAATGTTTATTATTAGTTGCTTCCATTTTCTGGATTTGTACATTAAATTGTTGCCAAATTCTTTTTTGTATATCATCAACTACATAAGGATTACAATCCATTAGCAAAGTAAGGTACCTGCAAAATGTGAATTATTGAAAAACAAATGTATATTTGAATTAGTAGATACTACTATAATACAATAAAATATCATCTATGTTTTTTTTTTCTTTCGGATAAGCCGAAGCCAGAGAAGAAAAGTAAAATTAGGACCAAAACAGAGAGGTCCAAACCATATAGATATATATAGGAAAGCCAAATAGAAAAACCTAAAGACTAGGGAGCCAATCGCCTAGCGCATTCACCACCAATTCCTTCCGAACAAGATTCGGAGGGAAAGCCCAAGTGATAAAGAAATCCTCTAGATTCTCCTCCCACATGCGCCTTTCCCTTATCCACCTCAAAATACCAAATCCAGATTGGGCTCTAAGTTCACCAAAATATCAGAATCTATCCATCTAAAGTTATCGCTCAAGCATCTCCCTAGCTATCTTCCCCATCACACCACTGATGTTCCACGATATCAATTTAAAAATTGTAAAGTCCATAAACATAGCAAATTGATAAAAGGGATGCGGCCGAGAAATACCCCTAAATTTGCATAGCGCTGCTCCCATCCGGCGGGTCATACCCCTAAATTTGCATAGCGCTGCTCCCATCCGGAGGGTCTCCAGATGGCTCGGTAGATTGCTCACAGAAGGGGTCCTCATTCCTGGTCACAGCAGGTTTGTTTCCCACACTATTCTCCACTGTTTCCTCTTGAGATACCGGTGGTCACAGCAGGTTTGTTTCATCTATGTTGAGGCAGATGATATGGTTTTAGAATATGGACACGTGGGATTAAATTGGGAATTATTAATATACCAAAGTTATGCTTTGATCCTGAGTTGAAATCAATTTGATAGTTCTTGCATGCTTGTTGGTAACTGAGGGTTTGTTTGATAGTTCTTAAGTAATGGAAAAGAAAAGAAACGATATGTGTAGAAGAGAAAGGAAGAGAAAATAAATAAATTTTGATAGTAAAAATTAAATTGTTTGTGGGAGAGAAAAAAATGGGAGGAAAAGAAAGAATTTGTAGATGATTTTACAGATTCAGAGGCTAACAAACAATTCATAAGTTGTCTATTTTACTACTATAATCCAACTAAAGCCAAAGGAAAATGCAGTACATACTACAGTTTCGCATATCTTTTGAAATTGGCAGCGACATCCTTAGATGATTCAGGTGAAGTGAAGTTACAGAAGACAGTAACTCTTGCTGATGCAATCAATATCTTTTTGTTCTCGCTGTCGGGAGTATCACATTTCCAAAGTCGCACCTCCCACACCTACATATAATTACAATAAAAATCATACATTAGCAAGCATATGCTTGTGCTGTGCCATATCCAAAATCATTCAGATTGGACAAGCCATCTATGTTGTTTGTAACAACTTTGGATCGTTGCCAATGAGGCTCGACTAACTTTTAACTTTTCAACAACTACAATTATTTGCTTCCATAAAACTAAATGGTGTTCTTTTTTTGTTAAATAGTCAGTTTATTTTTGTTTTATTTTCTACTCGAATAGTTTAAAATAGAGTTAAGTACTAGTAGTATTTATTTACACACACAAGGTTTCCCGTATGATGTGAAAATTACCTGAATGGTTTTGGCAATATTGACTGGTGTAGCCTCAGCAACAACACAGTCACCAGTCTTGGTGCTTTTTAAGTGATGAATACTGAGGTGTAAGCCGGCTACCCTTTGAAAACCAGAAGCAACGTGAGCTCCTATGCTTGCTAGAGCCTCAGCTATCATTGCTGACACGCCTCCATGCAGCCTACCGAATGGCTGCCAATCGATGTCACAGATTCTCAGTTGCAGCATTAGGTCACCCATTCACTATTTCATATACATAGAAATATGAAACTAATGGAAAGCTGAAGTAACACACCTGACAGCACTTTGGAGTGACCAATAGGTGTCCGGAGATTTTCCCAGCTGAAATTTCATCAAGTTCAAAGCCGAACGTGTGAAGTGGGGCATCCAGTAGCTCCATCTTCGAAGGTTGTGCTGAACTTCCTCCGCCAGAATGTGGTGGTTGGTCCATCCTTCAGCTGTACTGGTTCGATACACAGTTTCTTGAGTGGCACAGGTGCAGCGATTTTGCTTCTGTGTTATGATTCTATTTCGCAATAGATGTAATCAAAGAGTCGCAATTGCATATACATGTAAATTTAGAATTCCTAAATGTCACCGATCAACCAGCTGCAACAAGACAAGGAATACTAGAACAAGAGAGAACCAAGAAACAAGTTGCACAATGCTGAATTGACATAAAAACTCAACAAGATCATTAATTTAATTTTTACCAAAAAAAAAAAAACAACAATTACTATGAAAGAGGGGAAATCAAAGGAGGCAACACTCCAAGTTTGCTTGAAAAAAAAAAAAAAAAACATAAAGGCCCGAGTAAAATCTATAAACAATACATCAAGCTTTCACAGAAATTTTCCATAACAATATCAACAAATAGATTTCTTGTTTGGAACAGACTATAAAAAATCCTTTAGGATGAGGAACTAATGGACATAGTGATTTGGCCATCTGCAGCCTGGGCTTCATCCCAATCTTTAAAACCTCTATATTGAATATCACTGAAAATACTTCTGTTGTTGTTGCATCAACTGTTTGAACTAATATTACCTCTGTCTCAAATAGATTACACCAGATGGGGATAGCTATGTCACACCGATCCAATTTGGCGCAATCTATTTTGAGACATATGAAGTATAAACCAGAAAATAGATAAAGCCAAATGGAGATAGTTGTCACACAACCATATTTTGGCACTATTTTCAGACAGATGAAGTATAATACGAAAATAGAGGATGCCAAATGGGCTAAACATAATTTTCATACTATATCATTCGTCTGGGAACATAAATGTCTTTATTTTAAAATCATAGCACCCCCTAATACAAGTAACCATTGTTGAAACTATTAGAACAAATATCTCTCTTATGAATTCTGGAAAGTAATTAATATCTTCATAGTTTACTGGCTGCTGGACACGCCTCTTCATGTGTATGCAACATTTATAGCAATATTTATATTTTACGTATGTTTGTACAGAGTAGGATATAAACTATTTGTTTCAGAATAAGTAGCACAGCCTCTTATTTCGACAAATCTAATTGCAAGTCCCTAATAATGGAAGTACCACATGAAGTATATTCGAGGAAAACAATAAACCCAAACACAAAAATATGGAAGTGCAAAAATCAGATAGAAATTAATCAACATGGAAAAATTAAGAGAAGAGCCAAGAAACAGCTAACCAGCAACGGTAAAAAGTAAAAAAAAAAAAAAGTAATAGCCAACTAACAGTGGTCAAAAATTCATCCTATTTAGGGTTGAAACGCAACATATTCAATCATATAAATGCACCAAAATTAATGACAAAGAATAGCGATGAAGGTCACGAAACCCATTCCAGAAACTAGGCACATATAACTAGGCACCACAAATAGCCCAACAATTCAACAACAAACTCTTGTTGGAGTACGCATAATCTCTAAAAAGAGGGACGGAAACAGAAAGCATGGGAATAATCGAATAAAAAATTGAAAGCAATGATGAGCATGGGTTTCTTCTTGGATAGATCGATAGAAAAGAATAGAAGAACTCAAACCTGCAATTCGGTATCCGCTACTGTGAGCAAAGTGGGGATTGGGGATGTAGGCGGGCACTGGGCAGCACAGCCGACAGCCGACAGCCACTTGGTTTTCAATCCTAATTCAATACAGATTATTTATACATATAACTGAGCAAATTGCTTACAGTAGTTTTTGGTATATGAAAAGTGAAAACAAGAAGCCTCTAATTAATCACTGAAATGCTTTTTTCAATCCTAATTTTTGGTGGTCTATTGCATGGCTCCCACACCACCTTGGCCGCTTAGCTGTTTAGGGGAAAAAAAAATCTACAAAGTACTTCCTCTGTTTAGGGAAGAAAAAAAAAAAAATCTATAAAGTACTTCCTCCGTTTTTTATTTTTTGGCACTCGTTATTTAAATTTGATTCCAAATTTTTATCATAGTTATATAAGAAAAATCATAATTTTAGAATATTAAATTTTATAATTTGTTTAGTGTACACAATTTATGCTATTGACCGTTAAAATTGTGTATCGGCAGTTTATAACAATTATAATGAGACCGATAATATACTAGATCACTTCAAAAATGGCAAGTCTATAGACTTGCCAGTTTCATGTTTTTGTTTTTTACAGTATTTTTTATTTTTTGCCCAACACAAATCCAGTTAGGTTGATCAAGTCAGCGTGTTTTTGCTTAAACAAAAATTTATGTCATCCACTAACTTACGTTTTGATCAACCCATCGTATTTTTCGTTAAATCGCCTCAAAATCGATTTTTTATTTATTTATTAATTGAATACATACAAATACATAATATTTTTATTCAAATATAAATTTAAATACTTTATTTTTTATTATTAATTGAAGCCAACCGAATATTATTACTCCACATTTAAAGAATTATTTACTCCATTCATTGTTTTAATTTGCTATGAACTCACCCAACGTGCAGTCCAATTCATATTTTAAATCATCTATATAATAAATCCTGAATACTTTTTGACATGTGCAGACTGTATTGCCCTTATTAAATACACTTCATCATTTTTTACTTTTAAGGATTATACAATAATTATGCCTTAGGTTTCCACGTAAGCGCTGATTAATCATCCAGAAAAGTACAGTCAATTACACATCAGCGATGAATCATCCTACATGCGTAATCAACCTTTTAAATATTATTATATATTTAGATAATAAATCTTTTTTTTTAGTATAAGAAAATCTTGAGAAAATTTTTCCATATAGTTTAAAAAGATATAAATTAATTAATATAATCAAACTTTAGTTAATATCTCAATATATAATAAAAAATTATAATCCCTTATAAAATTTAATCAAATTCTAATCCTAATTTTTGGTATTAGATTTAGTTTTAATCATAAAAATAATTTTAAAAGTACATAATTTAAAGAAAAATAATTATTCAAAAAATATTTTTCTAACCATTATTGGCCCCAGGCCACGTTGGCCCCAAAACTAATACCTAAAGTATCTGGTGGATATTAAAGGGTTGCCTACAAATTATTTGATTTGATTCTAAATATAATATTATTTAATAAATATTTTTTTGCTGAGATATTATTTAATAAATATTGATATATTACAATATTATTGAATAAATTTAATTAGGTTAAAAAATTGAGTTTAAAAAAGATTTTAAGAAATTCTTAATTAATAATAATCATACTATAAATATAAATATTTTATTAAAAATATATACTTAAAAATTAAATTTAACAACTTTACTCTTTCCCAAAAAAAATTAACAACTTTAGTCAGATAGAAAATTCTAAATTAGTTGTGTCTTCAATAGTTGAGTGGGTAATCTATATAATAAATCCTGAATACTTTTTGGCATGTGCAGACTGTATTGCCCTTATTAAATACACTTCATCATTTTTTACTTTTAAGGATTATACAGTAATTATGCCTTAGGTTTCCACGTAAGCGCTGATTAATCATCAAGAAAAGTACAGTCAATTACACATCAGCGATGAATCATCCTACATGCCACGTAATCAACCTTTTAAATATTATTATATATTTAGATAATAAATCTTTTTTTTTAGTATAAGAAAATCTTGAGAAAATCTTTCCATATATTTTAAAAAGATATAAATTAATTAATATAATCAAACTTTAGTTAATATCTCAATATATAATAAGAAATTATAATCCCTTATAAAATTTAATCAAATTCTAATCCTAATTTTTGGTATTAGATTTAGTTTTAATCATAAAAATAATTTTAAAAGTACATAATTTAAAGAAAAATAATTATTCAAAAAAAATATTTTTCTAACCATTATTGGCCCCAAAACTAATACCTAAAGTATCTGGTGGACATTAAAGGGTTGCCTACAAATTATTTGATTTGATTCTATATATAATATTATTTAATAAATATTTTTTTGCTGAGATATTATTTAATAAATATTGATATATTATAATATTATTGAATAAATTTAATTAGGTTAAAAAATCGAGTTTAAAATAGATTTTAAGAAATTCTTAATTAATAATAATCATACTATAAATATAAATATTTTATTAAAAATATATACTTAAAAATTAAATTTAACAACTTTACTCTTTCCCAAAAAAAATTAACAACTTTAGTCAGATAGAAAATTCTAAATTAGTTGTGTCTTCGATAGTTGAGTGGGTAAATTTAAATTTTAACCACGAAAAATCACCATATATAACACTAGGTAAAAGATTAAATTGAAGGATGACAACTCTATAGTATAAAAAATATTTTATAGTGATGGCAGATGGGGGTGGTGGGTGTAATAATGAAGGATATTGATGAAATTTCAAATGTTGATATGATTTATACTCACATAGCACATTTTCTTATATACACATTCATTTAATATATCATATATATGACTATATTGTACGACTATTGTTTTTAATTTTTAACTGATTGTTGTTCTTAATAATGATTTGAGGATTTTTCATCCTCTTCATATTTTTTCCTTCCTCCTTTATATTTGTCAACAAGTTGTATTCTTTAGACTTAGTATTTGGGGATTAATTTTTTGTTTGGTACTTGAATGTCTCGTTAATTAAATATTTCCTTGACTAAAGTGCTTTAGTCTTGAATGTTCATATTTATTCTTGGTTGATTCTTTGAACTGGGTCTTGGGGGTTCTTCAAGGGATTTTGTTTTGGAAGAGGTAACGTGGAAATTGAGAATTTTGGTCGTCAATCTATGTTGTTTCACAAATATGTATGCATTTTTGTGTAGGTTGGAAATTATATAATAGAGATGAGTTGAATGGTTAAGGCTTTTGTATTTTCTGGATTGAGTTGCATTGATCCTTTTTTCAGAAATTGATTTATCTGCTGCCATTGGATAGCTCTTAAGTTTAAAGATGATCTATAAACTTGAATTTTGGTTAATTATATGCATTAAAATGAAAACTGGGAAGAATTATAAAGTTTAGATGCATGTGGATGCATGAAAAAACTAGATAAAAATAAATAATACATGCTGGGACATCAGTGTAGCACCATTACACGAGAACTGTTATATATGTGATCTTAAACTAACTCTTTAGGTTTGCCTTGATTTCTACACTTTTGGGTGATGTTGTGTATATTTATTTATTTTAATAAAAAGTGGAACTAAATTTGCATGAGAACTAGGAGTCCATTGTTACATTGATTTGAAACTTGAATCAGAAAAAAAAATTACAAAATCATATTTATAGAGAAAATATTCCACTTAAACACTAGGGACTTCACATTATATACTAGGGAGGGATGAGTAAATATCTCCACCACAAGTAGCAGAATGCCTAAAGATTTTCGATCTTAATAAAAAAAATAGAACGATATCTTTTGTGAACACTCTCACCGCACAATACATCATACACTTATTTGTTATATATTTCAACCACCGGAATTGCAATTTCATATGCAGTGTCGCTGCATCTCTGCTCCGAGATATTGAAAAGAGGTCGTTCAGAGCTCTATAGTTGTTCCATTTACCATGCAAAAATGAAATTAAGAGGAATACACATTTTTAACTTCAAAGCGACTCACTTACATTATTTGATGTTCGGTGATTATTGATTGCCCTCAGTAGCTTTTTAGCTTGGAGTTAGGCTGATTGTAATGAAATGTATTATCATATTTTGGTATTCGAAAAGAGCTCACATCCATACATGTTTATTTGGATCTCATCCTTCACATTTTTATATATATTGCTTGAACATGTAGAACTACAGTTACCAGGGTTTCTCTATCAGTGTTCCTCTGTCCTTATCTTATATGCAGTATATTATTTTTTTGATTTTTTTTTACAATTTTAAGAAGTTGTTAAGATGTTTGAAATCTGGTATGATATAAACGGGGCACCTATACATTTTTAAGTATAACAATGCCACAAAAATTCTTGATTTTATTTACTTAAAAAGTTAGAAAAAAATCGCCCGTGCGCAGCAGGCGAAAAAATCTAGTTAATAACTCAAGTTTAATACATGTAAAAATTCTAAAAATTCTATATTTAAAAACTACAAGACATGACTAATTTAACAAGATCTCACTTGGCTATATTTTAACTTTTTTTTAACTATAATAGAACTTTAAGTCAAATTCATTGTGTGAATAGTACCCGAATTTGTGAAAGGTGCAAACTGCAAACATTACAAAACAGAAGGAGTATATTTTGGGTAATTCCAATGTATCCTTAGGCCTCATTGGAATTAAGATTAATCACTCGAAGATCGGGTGAACATTGAATGTTTGACTTTCCCAAAACAGAATTCTACATACATAATGGTTCGAATCCGAAACCATTGCTTAAGCTGTCATATATTTAAAAAAATTATAATTCATATATTATTCATAAAAATTTATATATATTATTCATATTATACCTATACGATGATATATAATTATATACAATATCATTTTTTATTTAAATTATAAAATAAGTATTAAAAGAGTAAAGAAATAATTATCAAATTAAATATGCTACTACAAGGAACTTATATTGATTTTTTTTTTTTTTCTCTTAACAATATATTTATTGAAATATGGCACTATAGTAACGTGTTATTGGTTTTTTAGCACATGCCACATACTGTATAATTTTATAAGGAACTAAATTGATAAATATGTCAAATCATGATGCTTATCCATAAAGTGGCATGTTTTCATATCACTATAAATAGATTCAGTTGTTAAATTCGAGAGTTAGGGTCTGTTCTGCACGTAGCTTTTAGGAGCTTTTGGGAGTTTTTGGTAGCTGTAGATTTTATTTCAAAACAAAAGTCCCGTTCTGCACACTAGCTTTTGGAAGCTTTTGGGAGCTTTTGGGAGCTTCTTTTTAGAAGCTACTTGTAGTAGCGTTAAAAAATAAGCTAGGGAGCTTATTTTTTAGTAATCACAGTTTTAACCCAATAACCAACCCACTACCCAATACTCTACATAAATATTTGTCCTTTCATGTCATTTCATACATTTTTTCACAGCTACAGCTAGTTGTACAAAACACTTAAATAGAACTGACAGCTACAGCTCCTTACAGCTCCAGCTGCCTACAGCTCCAGCTTGCAGCTACAGCTCACAGCTACAGCTCTGCGTGCAGAACAGACCCTTAACCACGGGATAGTGTATGACTTTTTTTCTATAGTGTAATAATTTTAAGATTAAAACCTACAAATGTTAATTATTAATTAATAAAAATGTGATTATACATTTTTATATAGGTGGACAAAATATTCCAATTCGTTGAAACAATTTAAAAATGAAATCTCCAATTAATTAAGAACTTCGATTCAAATACAAATAGAAATACCTAAAAAATTTCATACTATCTCCGTTCTTGAATGATGTTTACATTTGGAAAAATGTTACTATTCACCTACACTTTCACATAAAGTTTTAATATAGTTATACAAGTTAGAATATAATCAAGTGAGATCTTGTTAGATTCGTCTCGTCGTGTAGTTTTTAAATATCGAACTTTTGGAATTTTTACTTATACGGAACTTGAGTTATTAATGATTTAAAATGTGCATTCAACTGCGTGAAAAATTTGGATGTAAAAAACATTTAAGAACGGAGGAAGTATTAACCAATTGAATTTATCCTACTAATTTGGAGACGAGGAAGTAATAAGTTGAGGAGATTATAAATTCTAAAATACTCGGTGCCTAAAATCTTACTCCCTTCATTCCACATTTTATTCCATTTACCCCACTAATTTTTGGCTTATACCTAAAATAAGAAAGGTCTCGAGTTCAAGCATTGTGTATGAAAAAAAAAGTTTTAGGAGATTCACCCTTAATTGGCCTTGCAGATCCTCGAGAGATTAATCTTGGGTCCAATGTGGCATGGGATACCCGATTTCGCCTAAAATAACATGAATCATAGTATATTTTAAAACTATATACTCTAAAATCCAGCCTATACAGTCTATACATGTTATGAAATAAATATTGGGATTCAATACCACACAAACTATAACGCGACAAAATGAAGGGATAGGAACCCAACCATTAAGACAGAAAATACGAAAACTTCAACACTTAACCAAAGCAAACAAATTTAATCAAAGATCCAAATATTATATTTTGTTTATTATTTTTGATAGGATTAAATATAAGAGGAACTTGAAAAAAAATGAAAATGGTACCGTAACTTTGTTTATTTTTTAATTTGGTGGCATGCCTTAGGGTTTTATAATTTGACACCATAACTTTGCTAACGGTCTAAAAAATGGTCCCATCGGGTCTTAATCACCCCCAATTTAATGAAGTGGCTTGAGATTAGTGTAAATAATCGATTTAATTGTGCCATGTAAGTGTCACGTAGTCATTAACTAGATTTGACCTATACATGTGGACGCATTCTCATGACAAATTCTAATTTAATGGTCTCATTTCCACTCTGAAAGTATGCAGTAAGTGGGTTAGAAAGGGTTAGAAAGTATCCACATGTGTAGGTAAAATCCAGTCAATACATACGTGACACCTACATAGCACAATTAAATTAATTATTTACACTAATCCCAAGTCACGTCAGAAAATGTGGGTGATTAATGCCCGGTGGATCATTTTGGAGACCTTTAAAAAAGTTACGATACCAAATTAGAAAATCCTAAACTTATGGTATCAAATTGGAAATGAACAAAATTACGACACCATTTTGACATTTTTCCTAAGAGGAACTTGTCTGGCTTCGGCTTTCTAAAAAATACTTCCTCCGTTTTTTTTTTGTTAGCTATATTTGCAAAATGACTACTGTTCACTCACATACTTTGACTTGAAGTTTTATTATAGTTATACATGTTAAAATATAGTCAAGTGAGATCTTGTTAAATTCATCATGTCTTGTAGTTTTTAAATATCAGACATTTAGAAGTTTTATTTTGTTAGCTATGTTTGACAAATGACTACTGTTCACTTATGTATTTTGATTTAAAGTTTTATAATAGTTATAGAAGTTAAAATATAGCCAAGTGAGATCTTGTTAGATTGGTCTCGTCTTGTAGTTTTTAAATATTGAATTTTTATAATTTTTACTTGTACCGAATTTGAGTTATTAATGATTTAAAATATGCATTTGACTGCATGTTGGGTGAGTCCGTAGCAAACTTAAAAAAAAAGAGGAACCAGAACAACAAATATTAGTACTCCCTCTGTCAAATTTGAAATGTCTCATTTCATTTATGCACACAATCTAATGCACTTTTTAAATTCTCAATATCTCAAAATATATACAAGTAAAAGTTATGTAAAATATATATTCTAAAATTATACGATTAGACGAATCTAACAAGACCAAACTCGACTATTTTGTTTTAAATATATACTGACTATAATATCAAGTTAAAGTTAAACAATCAACAGTACCAAAAAATCAAACGGGACATTTGAAGTGGGAACGAGGGAGTATTACAAAGTCAAAAAGCCGAGGTAGATGAACATAGCGTAAGTTCCAAAGAGGCTATAGACTATTCGCAAACGCGGAATTCGGAATTTCGGCAGCAAGACAAAAATCTATCATAAAAGGACCAAAAAAAGTGAAAATATATATATATATATATATATATATATATATATAAAAAAAGTCTAACCTTCCTTCCTCACCAGGCCGGCTCAAATCCAGGAGACGCGATTCCTCCGCTACGAATTTCCATTATCTTCAGATCCTGTGCATCAGTCCATCGTTGTTGTAATTCCTGATTGAAAAAATGGGGACTCCTGCATTCCCGAATCTCGGAAAGCATTGCAGCGTTGACGATTGCCGCCAGATTGATTTCTTGCCCTTCACCTGTGATTGCTGCCAAAAGGTGCATCAATTCTTTCATACAATTTCTTGAATTTGAATTTTCCGGATTTCCGACTGCTCTTGACATGGGAAAAGTTTAGCATCATAGCGGCGCTTTAATCTGTGTTTTTGGGAATTTGCGTCGTATGTAGATTAAGGTTTGAATTTCGAACTGGAATTGGGAACTTGTTTGATTTGTCTGATCTGTTGCTTCGTTTATTCTATTTTTATTTTGATTGTGATATTAACATCAATTATATTCAGCGAAATGCAGCAGGTGGTTGTTCTCTATGAACTGAAAAGGAAGAAGTGATTGCAAATGGATTGAATTCATCTATGGTCTTTATGATATAATTAGACGAGATTTGTAATGCTTAGGTTTCCAAAGTCTCCAAATTCTGTGCAAGTTTAATGATGGTACATTTAGTGCGTTGCATTACACCGGTCCTACATCTCCCTGGTTATCTGTGACATTTTTACTTGTGTATGTAAAGCTTTTGCATATGATGGTCAGTCCTCACTGTTAACCTAGATAAAGACCTTGTCTTTGCTAGTATGCGTGTTGCTATAACTTCCAGTATACAAACTATTTTTAGGCGTACGGACATTGTCTGTTGGCTTTGAATGGTTAAAATTTGTTTGTGTTTTGATCATTATTCTCGCATATTGCATGGTCTAGATTCAGTTTTTACTATTTTGTGTGATATAGGTAATAATATTTTATATTAGTATTTAAGTATGAGGTGTGTGATATAATTGATTGAATGCTAACTATAACAATAGCAATGATCAAGAGATTGAACGTTGAAAATTTATACATATATGTATGTCAATGTCGGATTGTTGGGAATCATGGATATACTTATTTTTAAAAATTGTGTATTTGGTGTGACGAAAAGATTTGAATGTTGAAAAAACACACTATACAAACATATGCAAAATGTGGCACTATGCGAGCTCTACACAACAGTAATCATCTACCAGTCTAGTATTCCCATCTGCGAATATTGTATGTTGTTATTGGTTATTTGGTTTCTTTGTAATTGCATTGCCAGTGGCATCAGTTGTGAAGTTTTGGCATGGAAATGCTGTCTATATTTAATTGTCAAATTATTTTTCTTGTTGCTTATGTTGTAGACCTTGTGTTACATCTGTTAATATCAATCCCTCTTTTATATTCTCATATAGGTATTTTGTCTTGAGCACCGGAGCTACAGCAGGCACAGTTGCCCAAAAGCCAACGCACATGATGTCACTGTTGTCATCTGCCCTCTCTGTGCCAAAGGGGTTCGATTGATTCCTGAGGAAGATCCAAACATTACTTGGGAGTCACATGTGAACATCGACTGTGATCCATCAAACTATGACAAAGCCACAGTGAAGAGGAAATGTCCGGTGCCCAGATGCAGAGAACTTCTGACCTATTCAAACACAATTAAATGCCGGGATTGCAGTATCGACCATTGTTTAAAACATAGGTTTGGACCAGACCACAAGTGCCCCGGGCCAAAGAAACCTGAATCATCTTTCCAGTTAATGGGATTTTTAAATCGAAGCAAGAAAGAAGAGCCCAAGCGAGCTCCTGCTGCTGCATCCTCATCCACATGGGCTACAAGTTTTCTCAATGCAGCTTCTTCCGTTAGGGCCACAGCTGAAGCAGGGATGGCTAGGTTGAGCAGTGAATTCAATCAAGCATTGTCTAAGGATAAAATGACAGAAAGAAGCAACACCACCAACCAAGATGGGGGTGCAGCTACTAGCCAAGTCGAAGTGTGTCCACAGTGCAATATGAGATTCTCTACCGTTACGGCTTTGGTGGATCATGTTGAGAAAGTCCACGAAAGGAATGGTGTTTTGAAAGCGACACTTGATATCTGCCCCAAATGCAGCAAAGGATTCCGTGATCCTGTTACACTTGTGGATCACGTTGAAAGGGAACATGGAGGCTTTTCCAAAGCGTAATCAGATTCAGCTGTTGAAAACTTGAAACCTTCAGGGTAAAGGTACGTGAAAACCTCAAGTTTCTGCAATGCACCCCGTGGCATTGGTCACTTGGAATGAAAGATATATTGTGACATGCCAATTTAAGGCATCCAATCTGCTGTGAACTTGAGATGAAGATCAACAGATCGATTTTGTCACTGTTATTTTCTTCCGACTTGGAACATTACATCATGTGTATTTGCAGTGAACATTCTTGTGAACTTTGTGTGGATAGAACAGATGGTGGATTTGATTCCGGACTCGGTGCAAATGTGCAATGCACTTGAAAGATCGAAGTTAGGCCTTAGGGAATAGGGATGGAAACCAGGGGCACCCATGACCCACCTCATGGATGAAATGCGGCGGGGCAGGGCAAGTGTGGGGGTGTTTTGGTTTGCCTTAAATGGACAGGATTGGACCATGGCATACGAGAACGGATCCCTACCCCATTGCCTATCTGTTTCAATAAATAATGCTAGCCAGTATTGAAAATGCATTGTTGTTGAATTTATTTGAACGGAAAAATGTCTCTTTATTGTTTAAAGTCATAGTTTCATTTTTAAAAAATTCCGACAAAATGCCCCGTATTTTGAGCAAGAATAATTATTTTGGGTCCAACAAGCTAAACTTGCTGGCAGAGAATACTGCTCCGTTTCTTTTTAGTTGTCTTTTTAGTAACAAAAAAGTATTCCAAAATAGTTGTTGCTTTTTATATTTATATCATGTTTTTCCAATATTACCCATTACTTTCATAAATATTATTCATTCTCTCTCCATTTTAATTATATTTTTTCTTTATTTGTGTAAACCGAGGAGGGGCAAAAGTCGAAAATGAGACAATAATCATTTAATTTCTTAGTAACTGTAATTTGCTATAAAACGTCATCTAAATTGGACCAGAGGCAGTAATACAGTCGAGTGCAAGAATTTATTTCATTCCATTAGTTAACATTGTGACCGAATTAATAATAAAATACTCCGTTTGGTCTGATCTGATCTGAATGTTTCTGAGCTGATTGGATCTGGTCTGATCTGATCTGATTACAACTATATATAGTGTGGTCTGATCTGATCTGATTTTAATAAAAATCTATATAATAAATCCTGAATACTTTTTGGCCTGTGCAGACTTTTTTGTCCTTATTATATTTAATTCATCCTTCTTAATTTTAAAGGGTTAATCAGTCATTATATGCTCATTTATAGATCAACGGTTCTTAAGTTTACACGTAATCTGCTGACTAATTCCACGTCATCGGACACATCATCAAAACCTATATTTAGAAATAAATCTATCTATTAATAATATAACAAAATCTTGAGAAAATCTTCCTATATATTTTTAAAAGATATAATTGATTACAAATATATATATATAAATTATTTGATTATGTACATAATATTTTTAAAAATATTAATACTATAATATTATTAAATAAATTTAATTAGGTTACAAATTTATGTCTAAAAAATATATAATCATATATCAATATAAGGAATATAATAACTATATTTTAAATAAAAATATTTCATTGAAAATATGATGTAAACACTAAATTGACCCTAAAAATATTGATTAAAGTAAAATGATTAATAACCTACAAAATTTTATACGAATCTAAACAAATTCTACATATATTTTTTTTCTTTTTAAAGAAGAAAAGAAAGAAAAGGAAAAAAAGCCTAAAACACATTATAGTTTAATTATTAAACATAATATCCTTTTTTTTTTGAGGCAAAGTTATTTTATTGCAAAGAAGCAATTACAACCGTCTCAATATGATGAGAAAACATCACCTCCATGCCACTCATCTCTACACCACACAAAAACAGTAACCTGAAAACTTGGAGTACACCTTACAATGTAAAACAGTACATAACAAAATAATTCGAAGGAGGTCATTCACATAGCACTGTATATTCAACCGCTTCATATGTACTGGCGTTCGAAAATGCTCCCTTCATCTTGTGTTCTGCACAAAGACTTCCATGTGTAGATTCCCGCATCAACGTCCAGAGGTTTGTATAGCCATAACATACATCCTCCCATGTTTGATGCATTTGAAAATATCCTTAATTCAGTAATCTTCATCTATTTCAGTATAAAATAAAAATATATATGAAATTTGGAGTATATTGTTATACAATTTTTTTTAAAATAATTTGTACTGTAAAAGAATATGAGGAGTATACCCCTAAGGCTGGGTGTATTATGCCTCACGATACTATTTTTTTTCAAAAGAATAATACAGACCCATGTTTGATGCATTTGAAAGTTTGTACATGTATAATTTTAATGCGGATTTCAATGTATTATTTAATCCCGAAGGAAATGCGGGTTTAGGTTGTACATCACTATTTTTATCTTTCTCCCGCTTTAATCCCGACCTATCCCCTTCCCCAGACTTCCCTGCTCCTGCGAATTCCTTAGACACAACTACTCCCCATCCCATTGACTAATTAATTTATCTAAATTAGTTAAGAAAATAATTAGATTAATTTTAATTTTCGAAATAAATATTTTCTATGAATCATAAATATTTGAAAACATAAACATTGTTTAAATAATTTAATCCATTCAATAATACCATAAAAATAATACAAGTACAATACAATATATTAGCATCAAACACTGTATAATTATAATACAGTGTGCCACCAAACACTGTATAACATTAATTTTAAACAATACATCATAGTACAATACATCTGTATTAAATAATATAATACACCTTAATACTATACACCGTGCCAAACATGCCCCAAAAAACTTGGTATCAGAGTATAAATTCGATTTTAAGGCTTAGAATAATAATGAATTAAAAAGTAATAAAAACTTAATTAAATTAAATGAAAATATTAACTACCAAATTTTTTTCATAATCAATATGGAAAAGAAAAAATTGAGAAGATATTATGGACAAAAATAATATTTAAAAATACACAGATAATCAAAACGTAATTATAATTAAAATTTATTTTATAAAGTTATGGATTAGTCCATAAAAATTAATCACAACAAAAATTTAAAATATATTATAAGTTTTAAATGATGAAAAGATAACAAAAAGGTATAAATAATTTTTTTTAAAAAAAACTTTAGGGATAATAGTAAAAATGTACAACATATTAGGGAGTAAAACTAATATTTTTTTAGAACCTTAGTAATGCAAAATATACTCAATCAGTTCCGGTAACATTGTCCAAAATTTTTGGACACGGTATTTTCGGTATAATAGTTTATTGTGATAAAGCGGAGTAATTAGTTGATGCGATGTTTTAGTTAATGTTTATGGAGTATGTTTGTTTAAAAAGTGAAATGTGACAATTATAGTGGGGCGGACCAAAAAGAAAAGTGAGACAGAATTAGTGGGACGGATGGAGTAATTTTTTCTAATGTTGAATAGTTAAGGGTATTTATTTTCCACTTGCTCTCATCATTTTATATATGAAAGAAAACTATATATATATATAATTTTTTAACAGTAAAAAAAAATTATTTTATATTATTTCCACATGGGTTTGAATTTCCTTCATTCATCTTATTATCCCTTTTATTTTTCTTTTAATTTTTCGTTGCATGCATCTCAACCACTATTTAAGCAAAAGATTTTGAATATCATGTAATTCAAAAAAACACTATATTCTCATTTTATATCGTCATATTAGTTTAACACCCGTGCGTAGCGGGCGAAAAAAATCTAGTAAGTAATAAGGGCCTGTTTGGATTGGCTTTTGAAAAAAGCAGAAGCCAAAAGCAGAAGCAGAAGTGAAAGCCAAAAGCAGAAGCATGTAACTTTTGTGTTTGGATGAAATGTTTGAAAAGCAGCTTTTTTTCAAAAGCGTGTTTGGATATGTAAAAGTGAAAAGTGCTTTTTAAATGGATAAATTACCAAAAAGGACATGCTACTTATGATAATAAGATATATTTATAGTGTAATTTATATTAAGTAATGAGGGTATTTAAGTCTTTGCACAATTTACGAAGTGCTTTTGGCTTCTGCTTTTCGGAGAAGCACCCCCTGGGCTGCTTCTCCCAGAAGCACTTTTGCAGCTTTTCGAGGTGCTTCTGCTTTTTTAAAAAAGCCAAACCAAACGTTTCTTTTTTCCCAAAAGTGCTTTTGACAGAAGCAAAAGCCAAAAGCACCTTGGTAGAAGCCAATCCAAACACCCTCTAAGTCCTGAAAATAAGTCCAGGAGAATAAGCTCTTTGACACTGTACTCAATTTTCTTACAAGTACTTCATCCGTTCTGATATAAATGCTCCATACATGCATTTCACGAAGTCCAAGACACATTTTTAAATGTTTATAACTCAAATTGTATATAAATAAAAATTATAAAAATTTGATATTCTAAAACTACGTGATTAGACGAATCTAACAAGATCTCACATGACTATATTTTTTTTTATATAACTATGTTAAAAAAATTAATTAAAGGTACTGAATGAATAGTTACTACTATGCAAATGTCTCACTTATATGAGAACGGAGGTAGTATATATTTGAAAAAAAATAATCGAATTTGGTTTTATTTATTAATTGGGTTGTTTGACTTTTGACACTGTACTCAATTTTTTGCAAGTATATACAAGTATTTGAAAAAAAATAATCGCGGGTCAGAGAGTATAAAACTAATGATAGTAGTAGTATCTAAGAAAATTTAAACTTTATTTAAAATAAATAATAAAAATAAAAATAAAAAAGCAAGTGTACAAAAGAATCCGACAGCGTCTGTGCGCGCCACTCGGACAGCCCCGACGGTGGTGAATGTCTCAATGCCAAAACAGGTAGGCGCTCTGAATCAATGATTCTCATCATATGTCAGTGAGGCTGAAATCCAAATTTAAACGGTGAATAATGGTTTGGCGATTGCCCATATATAGTATGAATTCATTGTGCGCAAAGGAGGGGCATACCTACAGTCTTAAGTTTCGGGGTAAGGCTGGAGAATCGGTACATTCGTGGAATTCAATTCTTTCATGGGTTGCCACCCTTCGCTCTTTTGCTGCATCTGCCCTTTACACGCCCCTCTCTCTAGGTAAATGTTTTGATCAATCCCCTTCCCCACCTCTTTGTTTCTCATCCTATTTACATTTTTATCATTAGGGGGTTATTAGGATCCACTAAAAAATAAAAATAAAATAAAAAATTTAAAAAAAATTAGGAGAGGATCATTTCGTTGTGTAAGTGCGTATGTTGTTGTAATATTTAGTTCTATCCACAATACTGTTGTTGAATCATTGAAAGAAAATGTTATTTGTCCGGCCAGATTCTGAGTTTTCTTTGTTTAAATTGAAGCGGACATGATTTTTGAGGTGGGGTATATATTTTTGTGCAGGCTGGTGCCGGAATTTCGAAACTAGAGTGCCGGCTTCATCTGATTTCCTTCTTTTCTTTCCCTTCTTATTCTCACTACGTTCTTGAAGTTATATTTAAGTTTTGAGATAAAGAAGGGAAAGAAAGCAATCCATTTTGAAGGTTCAGTGAATTGGCTATAAAGTATAAATATGCCGACGGTTTCCGGTGTGATCTCAAGGCAGATTGTCCCAGCTTGTGGCAGCCTTTGTTTCTTCTGCCCTGGGTTGCGCGAGAGGTCTAGGCAACCTGTTAGGAGGTACAAGAAGCTGATCTCAGATATTTTCCCCCGGAACCAGGTTGGTTTCATGAATTGCATGGTGCACCCTTTGTTTTTAAACATGTATCATCTACATTCATGAGATTAGGAGCATCTTATATTCTTATGTGGTTTATGTCTTCAACATTGGAGAAAATGCCTGTTGCTGAATTTGTTTTATGTGGTATATACGTCCTCTGGCTTGAAATAGATTTCATTTTAACCATCAGGAGATAAATGGTATTTCAAAATAGATGTCATTTTGCTATATCAATGTAAAATCACATTAAATAAACTATATTTTTCCATTTTAAGATCATTTTTAATGCAATTACAGTTACTCAATCATTATTCCTTTAATTAATAGAAGGATTATGGTATTTATACAGATATGCCTATAAACATGAACATTGCTAAACAACATCTAATTTGACAACAACTGAAACTTCGCTTGTTCCTCATTTTCTCCCACGAAATGCTCAACAACTTCGCTTGTTCCTATTACATCAATTTTTCTCAAAAAAAGGTGCTTTCCTGAAATGTTGTTGCATTTGTTGCATAGGAAGAAGAACCCAATGACAGGAAGATTGGGAAGTTGTGTGAATATGCTTCCAAAAATCCATTACGCATCCCAAAGGTATTGTTTTTATTTGTTTGCCTCATACAATACTAGTCACTAATCCTAGCCGAATATGGAAACTCTCACTATTTTGCCCTTGGTTTAGTTCACGAGGTTGATGAACTTTAATCTTGTTATATAACTTCTTACCACTTAAAAATGTTGTTTATCCTTATTCTACATTTTGGACAGGGCTTGATTGAATTTCCAGAAATATTGATGTGCTATTTTTCTATAGCGTTTTGCTTAGAAACTGGAACCTTATACCTTCTTGTTTTCTTGGCTAACTTTACAAATTTCATTGGAATTACAGATAGCAGACTCCCTTGAACGAAGATGTTACAGGGAATTAAGAAACGGAAACTTCCGATCAGTAAAAATTGTTATGATGATTTACAGAAAACTGTTGTCATCTTGCAAGAAGCAAATGTATGTCTCCTACTGCTATTCTTTGTTTTTGGTGATATGCAAGTGACATTTAATTTAAGATGAATTTTATTGCCTGGTTCATTTTCTTGCTTATGTAATTTTTGTTACTGAACTTCCCGCATCTTTATATCCCATATGTTGATGTGAACTCTCTTACATAGTGTCTTCTCAAGTCATATTTTAATAGAGTGGAGATGCATGATATTATTAATTGGTTTCAGGTTTTGTTCTCTTTGTTTTTGTGTGTGTGTGTGTGAGTGTGAGATATAATAGGTAATAGTCCAGATGAAGAAATTATAATTTTCCCAAATCCGGAATATACCATTCATCTTTTCTAAGGAAAGTTTCTAATAAAATCTCTGTTTCCTTGTTTCCTTTCTTCCATCAGGCCTTTGTTTGCAAATAGTCTTCTGACTATTTTGCACACTTTGCTGGATCAGTCAAGCCAAGATGAGATTGTAATTATTGGATGTCATTCTCTCTTCGATTTCGTTCACAATCAGGTTAGTGCTGGTTTACAATTCCTCTTTTCGGGGAGCATAATGATGAGCATAGGTTTCCAATAAGCTAATGCATTTCCTTTTCTCTTGAAGAAGCATTAGCCGATTCACCTCTTCTATCCTTTGCAGAGTGATGCAACTTATATGTTTAATGTAGAAGGGTTGATTCCCAAACTTTGCCAATTAGCTCAAGAAGTGGGTGAAGAAGAGACACAAGATCGTCTACGGGCAGCTGGGCTGCAAGCTCTATCTGCTATGGTATCATTATAGATTGATTGAATGTGGTCTTCAAATTTAGCATCGTATTGGAACTAATAATTAAACTGATGCCATAATGAGTCGTTAATACAAGATTGATCAAGTTGAATATGTTCCCTTGCCATTCTCTTTTTCCTGCTTTTCTTCAGATTTTCCCTCGACAATATGATATTTTTTGTATTTTGATGATTCTTTTTTATTTCCAGTGATTAATTTTTCTTCATGCTTCATTTGGATCTCAATTTTAATATTTTCATGACATAACAGTAAGTAATGGGCTTTGATGTCACTCTTATACTTCGGTTGATCAGGTTCATTTTTGTGTTTTTCCAGGTATGGTTCATGGGTGAAAACTCCCATATTTCGTCTGAATTTGATACTGTAAGAACTTAAATCCAATCCGTATGAAAATTTTGTATACAAAATCTTTAAAACTATACTTCCTAAGCATGGCTCTCCATTAGTGTTTCTTATGCTATATTAGCCACCAATAACATGGAGGTTCTCCTCCATTACTATCAATCTATGTTAACCAATCACCATTTCCATCCCATTCCACAGATTGTTCAAGTAGTCCTGGAAAATTATAGCCTTGAAGGTAATGAATCTCTTGATGTGGGTCTCAGTAATTGGTTGCAACAAATTCATGATACTGAATGATGAAAATTTCCTACTGCAGATTCTGCAAAGGAGGTTCCTTCTTGGAGTGCCATAATAAGTGATAATGGACAACTTGCAGTGTCTGAGTAATGTCCTGGCTTATAATTAGTTCTTCTCTGGAGTATAAATTGACATTTTCTTTACTTGGGAAAATCCATATATGAAGCATGAATTTGTCAATTATACAGAGAAGATGCCAAGAGCCCATGCTTTTGGTCGAGGGTGTGCCTGCAAAACATGGCCAATCTAGGAAAGGAGGCTACAACAATGCGCCGTGTTTTGGAATCTCTGTTTAGGTATTTTGACAATGGAAACCTATGGCCTATGAGCAGTGGAATCGCTTTTCCTGTCCTCAAGGACATGCAGCTTGTGATGGATGAATGTGGTTAGTTTAATCACACAGTTTTCTAGAAATAGTATGCGCCTGTAGATGCTGCTACAGCTGATGATTTTTCACCACCTATTTTTCCTCATGCAGGACAAAACACACACTTTTTGCTCTCGATACTAATCAAGCATCTTGACCATAAAAATGTCCTCAACGTACCTGAGATGCAGCTTGACATTATTCAGGTTGCTACTGCCCTTGTTCGCCTCACAAAGGTCCATCCGTCGGTAGCTATAGTCAGTGCTGTAAGTGATGTGATGAGGCACCTGCGTAGAAGTATACATTCTTCACTTGATGATGCAAATCTTGGACATGAAGTCATCAAGTGGAACAGAAAATTTCACCAATTAGTTGACGAATGTCTTACAGAGCTCTCTGCAAAGGTCCACCCCCAGATTTTTGTTACTCTCTTGTGAATCATTATCCGTCTTTCCTTTCAGCAACACAAATTTTTTTCTTTATTAAAATGGACAGTCGTTATTCTCTTTTTCATTGATGTGCAGGTCGGAGATGCCGGACTTATCCTTGATGTAATGGCTACCATGTTAGAGAACATCTCCAGTATAACTGTTATTGCTAGAACAACTATTGCTGCCGTCTTTCGAACAGCACAAATTGTTGCATCTTTATCAATCTTGTCATATAAGAACAAGGTATGGTTTCTTATAAATTCAAAATTCATGGTTTCTCCTTTCTATTTGTGCAAGTGATTGATTTATTTTGATCGTTGATACTATTTTTGGTTCATCAGGCTTTTCCAGAGGCGTTATTCCATCAGTTGCTTCCAGCAATGGTCCATCCAGATCACGAGACTCGAGTTGGAGCTCATCAGATCTTCGCGGTTGTACTCGTGCCTTCTTCAGTATGCCCTCATGCAGATTCAGCTATCCATGACCCAAAAAAGAAAGGACACGTTCCAAGAACTCTTTCCAGAACTGTTTCCGTTTTCTCTTCATCCGCTGCCCTGTTTGAGAAGATGAAGAAGCACAAGGATCCGTCTAAGGAAATTCACCATGACAATGGTGACAAGGCTTCAGGAATGAATAAACTTAAATCATCATATAGTCGAGTCCAGAGCTTCAAAGCATCATCGGAATCTGAAGCTGCCAATAAAGGCAAAGAAGTGGTAAGTTTTCTCAACATGTTCTTATTTCTGCCAACACTATGGTTTTAAGTTCAGGAATCGACTGATTGATATCTCATTAGTTCTTTTTCAAGTTTTATGAATAATCATATTGTAACATCATTTTCTGCTTGCTGTAATTTGTTGAGAATTGGGTTTTTTTTAAAGGGAGTATTAAGTCTTCTTCCAATTCCAGGACGCTGGTCCGCTCAGATTGAGCAGCCACCAAATAACCCTCCTGCTTTCATCCATTTGGGCACAATGTATGTCCCCTTCAAATATGCCTGAAAATTATGAGGCTATTGCCAACACATACAGCTTGATTTTGCTGTTTTCTCGAGCAAAGGTAAATTACCATTTCTTTAATATCATATCCTGTAGCAGATTTATGGAGAAAATTGTTGCTAAGGTTATTGTCATTAGTTATTTTATTTCCATACAAACATATTGGTTGCCTGAAGGAATTTCTGATAGTTATGTTGCCTTTCGTGCAAAGGTATATTAGTTATTACAGTGTAAGTTTTTTTTGGACAGAACTCCTATCGCGAGGTTTTAATTCGAAGCTTCCAACTCGCCTTTTCATTGAGGAATATATCTTTATCAGATAAAGGTTGGTTCACTTGTTAAGCTAAAATAAATATTTGAATTCCAGGTTGAGCTTATTTATTATTTATTTTCCTCCAAATCTTCATATTGCTCCCGTATTCAGTATGGTGATGGGACACTGAAAATAACATTACAACAAATGCATCATCTGTAAATTTCATTATTTTCAGGGAAATTGCCTCCTTCACGTCGGAGATCGCTCTTTGTACTTTCGACTAGCATGATTATCTTTTCGGCCAAGGCTTACAATGTTGTTTCTCTTATCCAACTAGTCAGACCTATGATCACCAGTAGAGTGGTATTTTTCTTCTGTTTTTCCATGGATTTCCTTATGACTTTATTCCACATGATTTTCAAAAGTTTGAGTCATCCTGGAATAATTCTTGTGTTTGTGTCAGGTTGATCCATTTTTGTGTCTGGTGGGTGATTCAAAGCTACAGATTGGGGACACAAGACCGGGCAATACGAAAACAATGTATGGAGCAAAGGACGATGACAGTTCTGCAATGAAGTGTCTTTCGGAGATAAGAGTAAATGAAGATCAGACCAAGGAGTTCCTTGTGTCTGTGATTGTCAAAAACTTGGATAACATATTGGAGGTTAGCTCTTAAAAAATATTGTTTTATCCCCTTAAAATGCTCTTTTCATTTTCATCTTCCGGCATTGAATCTGTGATAAGTTATGTATTCGTGTATATATAAACAGTGATCCATCTTCCTATCATTTACTAAATTCAACAATTTCTAATTGTGAGCATTTCTATCCCCATTATTGATTATAGGCTGAAAAGAAGACATTGACGGAACAGTTGCTCAAGGACTTTGTGCCGGACGACATGTTTTACACGGATCGTGCAGAAATCGGACATCACAAGGATACTTACACCAACAAAAATTTAGAAAAGGTAATTGGTTTCTAATCGAATTCTGCAGCCTTTTACACTCTTGAAAATCATTGCCTTGTTTGTGACTTTTGTATTTTGCACGGTGCAGGTAGTCTCTTTGTTTGCCGTTGATGATGAACCTCACCATGATTCAATGGACAGCAGTGCCTCACAAAACTCGACACTGACCATTGAATTCCCCAGTGTCTTGAGCGTTGATCAGCTTCTGCAATCCGTAAGTTTGTGGATCACTCTGTTGCAAGTCTCGCTTTCCAGGTTCCATGTTTTACAAAATTCTTATGGAATGCAAACAGGTTCTGGAGACAGCACACCATGTTGGCAGAGTGTCCGTGAGCACTGCCCCTAGCTCGTCATACTCTGAAATGGCGAATCACTGCGAGACGCTCATGATGGGAAAGCAACAGAAGATGTCATACGTGATCAACACAAATCCTAAACAAGGGTCTACACTCACCATTTCTGCACAGGACATCCACGATGAAACAGACTCGCACACAGCTCCATCCGGTGACCTAAACAAGGTAAAATATTCACTTCCTCTGCATTTTCCTGTGCCAGAACAATCTAGTCTTAGTAGCTTGCTCATATATGATAGAATTTTGATTGAAGTGAAATCATCATTCAACTAAAAGAGACAAATGTGCAGGCTGGAAACCCATTCTCGGATGCAAATGGGCCTGAAGTCGTAGGGAAACCAATGAGCGGAGGAGTTCAACTGCCCCAATGTGGAGCTGAGTTCCAACAGTCATTCTCATTCAGGTTGCCAGCATCGAGTCCCTACGATCACTTCTTGAAAGCTGCAGGATGTTAACAAGGCCAGAAGACGTATGTCATGGCTACATCACAATATACATGTGAATAATCACGGCTAAACCAGATTCGCCTGAGAAAGGAAAAAGGAGATATCGACATAGGTGATGGAACAGGGGCGTATCTTGAGCTTCGATTGTTGTTTCTCCCACAAATGTGAATACATTTGAACTAGATGCGAGGCTCTTGTAGTTCTTGTAGTCTAGTTTAGACCTGTCTTCACGCAATCAAATTTGGGTCTACTTTTTCTCGGCGTCTGGAAGGAAATGTGTTTTGTTACAACTATTATAACAAGCTATTTTTGGGAATAAATGTTTGGCCCTTTACTAATATAGGCAGTTTGCTCGAATTATCAGATAGTTTAGTAAAATGTACTACTAATAATGTAGGTAAAGTTTCATGTTTTTATTCTTTTATTTTTATAAACGATTTTTGATGTTTCACGCCTTGAAAATGATTAGTTTGTATTCTAACACACACCGCTCTTGCAATTTAAGGATCACCCTCAAAAATAGAAATAAGTTTCTTACTGATGAATACTTGAAAATTGAGTTTTACCATGATGACTAATTGAATACGAGGTGCAAATAACATGGTTTGGGATGGAATTTGAATAATTACGACAGCCGAGGGATAAAAATAGGTAATTACAACAGCCTTTTATGCCAAAGATAATGAATTAATTCCTTCTTGTCATAAAAACTGCAATACAAAATTGAACGGTCAAACATTCATCAAATACAGACTTTGAAGCCAAACTCAAGTTTTACACGATTTTAGCTCCACAACAACACGAATCTATGATGCTTTACTCAACTCGACTGATTTCCATTGCTTAATCCATCTATCTATAGAAGACTTAACCACATTCTTGATACACGGCGCAAACAGGATCTCACAGTGCAAACACACTCTGCATCCTGTAAGAATTTTTGCTCGTGTGATGAATCGATGTTTCTTGGTCGAGAAAGAACAGTGTACAGCGTACCTAATCTTGTGTGATTTCTCGAAGCATTTCTACAACCTTTTTCATTTTAGGGCGCTTGGCTGGTGTAGTGTCTGTGCATAGCAACGCTACCTTGAGTGCAGCGAGCATTTCCTTCCTCCATGAGAATGAAACCGTGCTCAGTCTAGCATCAAGAATCTGCTCGGGAGTTTCTCCTCGTGCGGGTGCAGTATGAACCCATTTCACCAAATCAATCCCTTCACCGAACGCCTCCTCGACAGGTAGTCGAGTTGTTAGGATCTCGAGCAACACAACACCATAGCTGTATACATTGCCTGGTGCAGTAACTTGCATTGTGTATGCATACTCTGTATAAATACAAAGGTATTATTAGATGCAGAACAATTTCCTTAACAAGCTATATAATGAAATTTTGGATTATATGAAGAAAAATATACCCGGCGGGATATATCCAAATGAACCAGCAACTGCGCTGATGCTTGCAGTTCCACGGGATGGATCAAGGAGCTTAGAGATCTCCACTTCGCTAACCAAAGGATTGAAATCCGAATCCAAAACCACGTTGCTTGAAGAAATATCGAGGTGGATGACTGCCACGTGATGGAGAAAGGCGAGCCCTTCAGCGACTCCTATGGCGATGGCGAGCCTTGCAGGCCAGTCGGGTTTGCAATCTGGCTGCTTTACAGGATCGTGAAGATACTGAGCCAGTGTTCCGTTTGGGCAAAATTGATGCAACAGAAGCACAATATCTTCAAACAGAACGAATCCGATTGGCCTCATCAAGTTGTCGTGGCAGAGCTTACTAAGCTTCTCGACCTCCCTGATCATCTTGCCGCTGTGGTTAAGTATAGTCCTGTCCATGGATCGCAGTTTTCTAACCGATAGAATCACCCCAGAAGGCATATCAGCTCTGTAGACAGTACTAAATGTCCCCGTGCTTAGCTTGTTGGAATCTTTCAATGTCGCTTTGGCAATGGCCTCAAAATCTATAGCTTGCCGGAGGTTCTCAACAAATACATTCCCGGCTAAGATCACAGGATCTTCACCGACTTCATCCTCAGCCACACCTGCATCTTTCTCGGCTTTTTCTTGCCTCTCTCGCATCATAAACAGCAGAACAACCACGGTCACAGAAGTGAACACTGCCAAACCAGCACCGACAACAGCTAATATAATCCGGTAAGAAACCCTGTGGTGATATGCATTTTGATTAGAGCCATTCAAACCTCCACAGGAAACACTCAAGGGCTCACCACAGAGCCCTTTGTTGCCGAGAAAACTTGAATTCAGGCTTTTCTGAAATGGCAGGAAGAAGGGTATTGGCCCAGTTAACCGATTATGAGAGAAATTGACCTCAATCAAACTCAGCATCCCCTTGAGGGCACCAGGAATGCTTCCACTCAGTTGATTATTCGATACATCCAAAGAAACTAGTTTGTCCAATCTTCCCAACTCATCAGGCAAATTTCCATGGAGATGGTTGAAACTCAAATTCAATGCAATCTGCAGGTTCTTGATATGACCGATCTCGGGAGGAATGTTTCCAGTAAGAAAGTTACTGCCCAATTGCAGCTCCAGCAGCTTCGTGCAGTTCCCAATCGAACTTGGTATCTCACCTCTAATTGAGTTGTGACCCAATAAAAGATACTGCAGTCGAGACATGTTGCAGACGCTCTCCGGTATGGTCCCATTAAACCTGTTATTGCTCAAATCAAGCTTGTTCAAATTCTTGCTTCTCAGAACTGATGTTGGGATTTCTCCAGACAAACCATTCCCAGAAACAATCAGTTCCTGTAGGTTACCAAGCAAGCCAAACTCCAGGGGAAGCACTCCGGTAAATCCATTCGAAGCCAAGTTAAGGAGAGACAGATTCGAGCAACGTGAGAACTCGGACACAATTTCACCAGATAGATTGTTGTTATTAGCCTCAAAATAAGTGAGACTTCCGATATTACCAATCTCCCTAGGAATGCTTCCTACCAAATTGTTATCCCCTATCCGAACACTAGACAGACCCTTACAATTCCCAATAGACTTAGGAATATAGCCACTCAAGCTATTCTGTGTTAGAACCAAACTCTGCAGCCTCTCCATTGCGAAAACACTTTCTGGGATCGACCCTTCCAGTCTATTCGAATGAAGATTCAACAGCTCGAGCCTACTCATCGAACCTAACTTATCCGGGATTCCACCAGTAAACTCATTTTCATAAGCCGTAAAGACTCTCAAATTAGTTAAGTTACCGAACCAAAGAGGGATTGAACCATTCAATATATTTGTATAGACCTGAAAATCCTCCAACTTATCTAGACCCTTAAGCTCATCAGGTATCTCACCCATCAACAAATTATTGGACAAATTCAATGACCTGAGATTTCTAAGACTACCAAGATGAACAGGGATTGAGCCACCAAATTTATTGAATGACAAGTCGAGAAACTCAAGCTCAGTTAAATTTCCAAAAGCATATGGAATGAATCCATGGAAATTGTTGAATGAAAGATCAAGCCATTTCAGTGATTTGAGCTGAGCAATGAGACTGGCATTACCTTGCAACCTTTGATTCGAAAGATCAAGCTTTTCCACGAATGAATTGTTGGAGCTGCAAGAAATCCCAGGCCAATCGCAATAATTGGAGCCGTTTCCACTCCACACCGGGATTTTTAATTCTTCAGCGATTGATAATACCGTTGATTGATCATCATTCAGTACCTGAGTTAGCACTAATTCGGGCCTCATCAGCAGTCCGGAGAGCAAAATGCTCAACAAATATAAGTATGGCATTTTAGGGTTCATCTAGATAGGGCACACGATGGGAATTAAAATTGCAGTGTTCTTGTTTTCTCGGGAAGCCCGAAAGGGAATTGTTTATGAATAAAATTGCTCAGAAAACAAGAGCATCACGCAGAATGGAGTAATGCTCAAAGGCTTTCCAGATTTTCAGCAAAATTGGGCAAAGAAACAACGCCCAAATTGTACCCTAAAAGTGCCCCCCCTCACAGAAAAAGACCCTGAAAATTCAATTGAAGGATTTAGGGAGCCTTTCGAGCTGTATTCCCTACAAATTCTTGATCAAGTACAAACAGTCATATAGTCCGAGTCCCCTAACTACACTTCGTAATTAAAATTACAGAGAAAAGAAGCTGAAATCAGTGAGGAAATAAATGGCAAAGCTTGAATGCGGATTTGCAGAGGCTGTGATTACTTACTACCACTATTCTAATTCCTGGAATTCATATCAAACTGAGACAACAAAATCCCAAAAATGCAATAAACAACAAAAAAGCAGCAATGTCAATAGAAATAAGAAAAAGACCAAAAGCCCAAAAGCATAAACACCAGAGAACAAAGGATTTGCAGACAGGAAAGAAGAAAAAGGTGGGATTTTTCAGGGACAGAAGAAAATGGAGATGATGGGAAAAGAGAAGAATGGTAGTACAATATAAAGAACGAAGGCCACTGATTTCACGGGTCAGGTGTTTTTTGAGTGTCGAAAAGATTCACGAGAAATGAGCAGCCACGGGAGACACTGAAAGGTTTCTGAAGGGAGTGGTTCATGTCCAGAGTTGCCTGAATCTAAACCGTTGGCTATGTGGGGTTTAGCCGGTGTTCGGTGATGATGGCTTTAGGACCTCGGATCCAAGGACTCGCCATTCATATGGAGGATACCCAATGCTGACCCGCTTATGAAATCACTTCACCAGTTTCTGCTGCTTTGCTTCAATTAAATTTGAATTAATTAGTAAGCGGGGTATTATTAAATTATGGAAAGTATTTTAAATTCTCATGTGAGAATATAGTATTTCTTCTATTGGGTTTTGTGTAGAGAATGAGAATGTTACTGTTCTAGTAGTATCATTCTATATTTTTCCTTTAAGCCGTAAATTATGTGAATGTCTTCTTTGTTTAAAATTACTTCAATGGTGTCAAATCTTCTTCTTTTTCTAATTTGAAGTAAACTAATAATTGATTTTCTTTTTCTTTATAATTTTCAATTTTTAATTTTTCAAATTTAATGGATAATGTATTGAAATGCTGAAAATTTGTCGTACATTTTTAATGTTTGAATATACTAATCATTAATTTAATAACATTAGATATAATAGATTAGGACATGCAAGCAATAAATGAGACATGTTTTTTTTTTTTTAAAAGAAAAGGTTAAATGTAGAAATGTATAAATCTTAGGATTCCACCCATGTGGAATTTTCATATGAGTGTATCTTCAGTACCAGCCATGACGTCCTTTTCTTGCACTAATAATAGTCTTTCAGTTTATTTATTTATTTATTTATTTATTTTTAGCGATCAAATTTTTTGTAGTGAAAAATTGGTTCAATCTCATACTTCAGTCACTAACTTTATCAGAACTAGGTTTGACAACCAAAATTGTAGTTAAAACAAAACATTTATGTAAGGTTATGCAAAGGTTTTAACATATTTAGCGTAATTGGCCGGTGTAAGATAATTAATTAGAGATGAATAATTATAGTTCAACCACAAATAACTAGATTTCAACACAAACAATCATTATTTATTTATTATTATGCTTTTACAAACAAACACACTTATGAAAGAGGTTGATGATCATGCTAAAGATAAATGAAATACTAATGATTAATATATATATATATGGTGGAATTGGAATTGGAACTGGAAATGGAATTGAAAGAGGGCAAAAAGAAAAAGGTTGTCATGTCCTGTGTCCTAACTGAGTTCTGAGCAAACAAAATCCTTGTAGTTGTCTGTACTTGTTGCAACCACGAACATATACTACTACTACTTCTATATTTTTATTTAATTAAAATGTGTGTAAAAGTCCAAGAACCCAATCCTCTTCATCATCCCCATAGCATCTTTTTCCTCTCCTCTTATAAATATGAATTGACTCCACTAAACCCTTTCCATGTGCGTGCATCCCCTTTCTTAATTGCACTCTCTCTCTCTCTCTATATATATATATGCGCTCCATCACCTCACAATACATTTATATTTTTTTTTTTTAAAAAAAAACAAATATATATCCATTTATATATCTATATGTCGTTGTTAAGAGTTGATCATAAGAATATTGTTTAATTCACAACCATGGATATTATTTAGTCCACAGTCTAAAACAAATGACTTGATCAGTTTTAGGGCCGCGACCTATATATATGATTTGGATTCGGCGATGTTGTTGTTCTTGTCTACCTCAGCTAACCACCCCAGCAGATGCTTATATATTCTTCTAATAATACTTTAATTATTTCTTCAAATAATGTAGTAGTACTAGTAACTATATTCCAATTTTATTATGATACAGTATGTATATTATATATATATATATATATATATTTGTGTGTGGGGACTGGGGAGTCGGGAGTGGGGGGCCTAGTTTGAAAAGAAAAAGAGAAAGAAGAGTTGTAAAAAAGGATGAGGAAATTGTAGAAATGTGAAGAAAGCGAAAGAGATATATAGAGATGTGGGGGTACCCCTTTAGTAGACATGCATCATGACAATTGTATCATGCATTGTCTCTCTTTGTCGCTGCCCTTTTGGTTTGGGTCCCCATCTTTGTCTTTTACACGAATTTTGTCTATGCGTTGGGCTTTTTAGGCTTCTGCTGTAATGTACATTGGGCTTTCGTGTAATCCGTTTATGGCCCACTCTTTTTTATAATGAAGAAGAGCCCAAATGAGGCCATAAAGCCCAATGGGCGTAGTGGAAAGAGCCCGGGTTTATAGCTTGCATGCCTTCATTTTGTTTTAATTAAAAAAAGAATAATAAAATTGTAAAAATCATTACGGTTTAAAAATTTTAAATTTAATAGCTTGGTAATTTAATTTTAAAATTTTAATTTCAACTCTAATAAATTTAAGTAAGCCTAGGCCAGGTGGAGATGCATGTAAATAAAAATGAAGGTATATATCTATCACAGTTAAAATAGGAATTTGTTGTCGGTGCATTTGTTTAATTTACCCACCAATGGGGTGTACCCATGTACTTTTCATTCTTCATATATTTCACATCCTATAGTTTCCACATAGGAAAAAAGGCCAAATATATCCTTTTTGTTTTAAAAAAAGCCAAATCTATCCTTTTTCTATTTTATTACCGAATTTATCCTCTATATATGCTAATTATATCCGGAAATATCCTAAATTCACTAATCGTGGAATGCCTGCTGACGTGGCAATAAATTAACTTAAACCCTACACGCTGGATCGAATTTGAAGTGTGTCTCAATTAGGGTTGGGGAAAAATACCGAATATACTGCATACCGCACATACCGTATCGAAAAAATACCGAAAATATCGAAATTTTCGGTATACCGTAATTTTCGGTATGGTATCATACCGTACAGTAAGATTTCGGTATGGTAACGGTATAAATTTTTTGATACCGCGGTATATCGCTACCGTACCGAACTTTGGTATATACCACGATATCGGTATATACCGCGATACCCTTATATACAGTAATATCGGTATGTTGGTATATAGCGAAAGTTCGGTATGCCGGTATATACCGCAATACCGGTATGTCGATATGTAGTGAATGTTCGGTATGTCGGTATATACCGCGATACGGTATGTCGGTATGTACTGAATGTTCGGTATAGCGGTATATACCGAACTTACCGGAATGTCGGTATGGAAACGGAATGGAAATATTTCATACCGAAACTTTCGGTATACCGAAGATCGGTATACCGAAATGTTCGGTACGGCAACGGTATGAAAATTTTCATACTGTAAAGTTCGGTAAGGTATACGGTACGGAGAATTTTTTTCGGTATGATATCGTACCGAAAATTTCGGTATACCGAAAATTTCGATATTTCTTTTTTCGATACGGTATGTGCGGTATGCGGTATACTCGGTATTTTTCCCCAGCCCTAATTGAGAGACACTTCAAATCTCATCCAGCTTGTAGGGTTTAAGTTAATTTATTGCCTCGTCAGCAACCATTCCACGATTAGTGAATTTAGGATATTTCCGGATATAATTAGCATATGTAGAGGATAAATTCGGTAATAAAATAAAAAAAAGGATAGATTTGACTTTTTTGGAAACAAAACGGATATATTTGGCCTTTTTTCCGTTTCCACATATATAGGTTTTCACTTTTCACCATTAATTTTCCGGTTACTAAAATAAATAATTTTTTTATGAATAGTGTGGTGTGAGTGCACATATATCTATGAAAAAGTGAAGCGGGAATACAGAAAGTAAGGGTCTGTTTGGATTGACTTTTGAAAAAAGCTGAAGCCAAAAGCAGAAGCAGAAGTGAAAGCCAAAAGCAGAAGCAGGTAACTTTTGTGTTTGGATTGAATGTTTGAAAAGCAGCTTTTTTTCAAAATTGTGTTTGGATGTGTAAAAGTGAAAAGTGCTTTTTAAATGGATAAATTACCAAAAAAGACATGCTACTTAATATGATAGTAAGATATATTTATAGTGTAATTTATATTAAGTAATGAGGGTATTTAAGTCTTTGCACAATTTACGAAGTGCTTTTGGCTTCTGCTTTTCGGAGAAGCACCCCCTGGGCTGCTTCTCCTAGAAGCACTTTTGCAGCTTTTCGAGGTGCTTCTGCTTTTTTAAAAAAGCCAAACCAAACGTTTCTTTTTCCCCAAAAGTGCTTTTGGCAGAAGCAAAAGCCAAAAGCACCTTGGTAGAAGCCAATCCAAACACCCTCTAATTAGCTTTGGCTATTCACGCTGTCGACTTAAAATACTAGTAGTATGAAATTAGAAGAGCATCAGATCAAATTTACCCCACCTATTAAAAAATTTCGAAAACATTGTTGTCATTAAATAATTGCAAATTGGCAAGTGAAAGTCAAAGGCTTCAACTTATTGCATTGTTCATTGTTGGGTTATCATCAACATAAATGATTGAAGTAATACGTTGTATATGGCGGCAAAGAAACATATCATGTGATGAAACAAATAAATTTATATTATTTTTTGGAATAAAAAAATAGAACTTAATTATATTAATAATGGTCCAAACTAATAAATCAGGTGACATGTGCTACCATAAATGAATCCACTTGGTTTGCCTCATAAAAATAGTTTTTTTTTTTTTTTTTTTTATGAGCCATTGAATGCATGGGAAAGGGTGGTGGGAGCCCATGACACACAATTACAAAGGGGAATAAAGGGGAGGGATAGGGGGCCAGTGGGAATCGAACCTCCAACCTTCCGTTGGAAGTCAGGGGACTTAACCACTTGGGCTAAGTACTCATCATACTATATGCTGCACATGTACAGAAAATAGTTGAATTAGCGAGAAGCATCATATTGGACGGTTGCAATATTTAATTAGTTTTCAGACCGTACCAATGTACATATCTTCCCAGGTACTAAGTAGTACTACTACTATAAGTTTATTCATTTCCCTTTTTTTTCTTTTTCACATTTGAAATTACACTAAATTAGAGGCTAGTCAATCGATCGATTGATTCTTGTAGTATTTTAAGTTGGTTGTCCAAAAAGAATTCACCATTACATAGCAGTACATTACGGCAACCAATGAGATTCTAGAAATTAGGGATTACAGTAATCTAGGCATTTAAAATTTATCAGGAATCTAAGATAATGATTTAATTAATTAATGAGTCTTGATTGTCATTTCAATGATCCCATATCTCTAAAGTTGTTATTGGCTTGGCGTGAATTAGTTGAATTTTAATTTTGAGACGAATATATTTTTGAATGATTATTAATTCTCTGTTTGGCAGTACTCAATGATCATTTCTTATCTCTTGTTCTAACAATTAATGCTTATCGTCAGGAAATGGCTGAATAGGAATGAAGCTCATAATCCGCCGTGACATATAAACATGTATGTTTTCTGTCCAACTATTTTCTGTGAGTGAGTCAACAATTTGTAAATTGTTATAAAATAGTAATTAATAAATTGACAGAAAAAACCCTAATTTTGAAGACAACTTCTTGAGAAGCTGCGTGGAAAGAAAAGCAAATCTGATTTTCAGTAATTTCTTTTTTTTTTAAAAAAAAAAAAAAAACTGCAATAAGTGGACACCCAACCCATATATATCACGCGTAATCAGTGGCGCCATAACATGATCTTGCTTTAATTCAATTTTCCCATTATATTCCAAAGTAGTACATTTAATAAATTAAATATATATATATATATATATATATATACGGAATGGGTTTGTATGTACACATTAAAACTAGAGGATTATTTATAAGTACAGGAGGAGCATATGTACTTGTGAAATCCCAACCAGATATTACCTTCCTTGGCTGTTATTTCCACAGTGATGGCTTCTTCTTGTCCCACTCTTTGTTTCCTCTTCCTATTCATTATATGCAGCACTTTTGCTTCAGCAACTCCCCCACTTGATGGTAAGTTCTCCATTATAGCTCAAACATTATACTTTTTTTTTTTTCGGAGAACGGTGGGCCGCGGCCAATTTTATTCATGCAAAATCTGCGATACACTAGACCCAACAAGGTCTTCAAGTAATTGGTCTGAAAGCAGGAGGATGATCCAGCAAACATTATACTCTTTAATTTATTAGTACCATTTATATTTTGTCACGAGCTTAATTCAGCTTTTGAACAAGCATGCAAATTTCTTACTTGACCTTGTATTATAGTTACAGCTTACAATTACTGTTGACAAAAAAGTTAGATCTGATAATTGGTTGAATGAATCCGCATGCAGGGCTGGTGGAGAATGGCAATTTTGAAGAAGGGCCAAAAGAATCAAACCTAAAGAAAACAGTGATAGTGGGGAAATACTCCCTCCCCAAATGGGAGATATCTGGAGGCGTGGTGGAGTACGTCTCCGGCGGGCCCCAGCCAGGCGGGTTCTACCTGGCGGTGCCGCGTGGGGTACACGCGGTCCGGCTGGGCAACGAGGCGTCGGTTTCACAGAGCATAAGGAATTTGAAGGCGGGGACAATCTACACGCTGACATTCGGGGCAACGAGGACATGTGCGCAGGACGAGGTGCTGAGAGTGTCTACCGTCCCAGGAATAATGTCGTCCAGCGATCTCCCCATACAGACGCTCTACAGCAGCGATGGAGGGGACACTTATGCCTGGACCTTTAGGGCATCTTCCGCTGTCGTTAAGGTAACCTTCCACAATCCAGGGATGCAAGAGGGATCCCACCTGTGGTCCTCTCCTGGACGCCGTCGCCATCAAGGAAATTCTCCCCGTCCCCTACTCTAAAGGTCTGTCTCTACTGTTCATTATATGTCATTAACAAAACAAACCAAAAAAAAAAAAAAAAGGATTCTGCTTTTCTCTAATTAACATGTCTTTTTTCTTCTTGTATTGTGAATCAGGAAATATTGTGAAAAATGGAGACTTCGAGATAGGCCCCCATGTCTTCAAAAACTATTCAACGGGGATCCTCGTTCTCCCCAAGCGCCAGGACCTATACTCCCCTATCCCGGCGTGGATCGTCGAGTCCATCAAGCCTGTCAAATACATCGACTCGAAGCACTTCAACGTGCCCTCCGGGCAGGCAGCAATCGAGTTTGTGGGGGGGAGGGAGACAGCCATTGCACAGATCCTGAGAACCATTCCCAACAAATGGTACAACCTTAGTTTCACCATCGGAGATGCTAAGAACGGATGCAACGGGACCATGGCCTTGCAGGCATTCGCGGCTGGCCAAACTGTGAAGGTTGACTTCACCTCCATTGGGAAGGGTTTTTACAAGAAAGGTTTTCTTAGGTTTAAGGCTGTCAGGGACAGGACGAGGATAACTTTTTACAGTCCTTATTACCATACCAGGTTGCATGATTTTTGGTCCGTTTGTGGACCTGTTTTGGATGATGTTAGGGTTGTTCTTGCATAGAGATCACTGGTGAATTATAGTATTAAGGATTGGGAATCTTAAAGAACTCTGTGTTTCAAGCTGATCATTTGATGTTCTTTTATTTGCATTTTGCCTTTTGGATTTGTTGATGGGAGAAAAGAAAAAAAAATGTTTGTTCAAATTCATTTGTCAATTGATTTTTGTTTCCTTTACACTGGTTGATTATTTTAGAAAAAGATAAAAGTTAGCAATGCAAATTTGAGGCGCTACATTTTACCAAAAAAAAAAAAAAAAAAAAAATTGAGGCGCTACATAGTGATATTTTAAAAGGTTTGTATACTAAATTGGGAAAAAAAGGCCAAATATATTTTTTTTCTTTTCCAAAAATCCAAATCAGTCATAAAATAGAAAAATAACTGATTTGAATTTTGGAAAAGAAAAATGACATATTTAGCCTTTTTTTTCCATACTAAATTGCATTCTTACAAAACCATCAGACCTTTTTTTCCCACTTTATTAGTACGAGCAGTATTTTCAGTTCATGAATGGTCCCATGTGATGGATGAGTTGATAAGAGACATGGGCCTGCCTACTTGATATGGGTCTTTCCAACCTTAGTGGACTGATTTTGTAGGCCCATTGGGATTCAAATATCAGTACATACTCTCATACCATAAATTACATTGAATGAATAATGATTTTGTTGGTAGAGCCTGGAGGCTAGATCTATTAGTATACTAATTGACTTAATTATGAGCATGTAAAATTAATAATTTTGTCAGCACATTAATAAAACTAGGGAAAGACGGATAAGCATCATATCAGCATATGTGGACATGCATAGTCATTAATGAATTGCGTCCATAATTTGGTTTGGAATACTTCTGGAGTTTCACATACACCCTGCGTCCCACTTAACCTGTCTTGTTTCACTTTTACACACAATGCAATGCACTTTTTCAACCGTTAATATCTCAGAATGTGTACAACAAAAAATTATGTAAAATATATATTCTAAAGCTACATGATTATACGATTCTAACAAGACCCAACTTGACTATTTTTTCTAAATATATACATACAATAAAATCGAGTCAAAGTCGAATAATGAATAGTGTCAAAAAGTCAAACAAGACACGTTAGCTGGGACGGAGGGAGTATTTTTCAGATTCAATGTGACCCACTTTGAGGCCATCAATTATGGTGTAACTAAAACCTAATTTCATATTTTAAGCTAGAGAAATACTGATAGGAATTCATCCCACACAAATTATAAAGATATAAAGGAGGAATAGCATGTAGAGAATTGAAATTCCAACCAAAAAAAGTAAAAAAAATAAAATAATAAGAGATGGAATGCATAAAAGTTACTTACTCTATTCCTAAATAATTGTCTCATACAACTCAATTTTAATAATCAAGATTTGCATTAATAAACTCATAAATTTATATTTTTATCTTTCAATCACACTCATTTTTAATTATTATAGAACACTTTTTAATCGACGACTAAAAAATATGGGGAGGGAGTGTGATGATGTCAATTAAGAGGATTACTTGCATTGGAGTAATACCGAGAACAATTAGCTCTGCAAGTTGGGCATGATGAATGCGATGCTAACCACCGTTGGATGCACTCCACGTGGAATCCATGGTTGCACTTCTCCACCACGCTTATCCTCTCTCCATTCGCCAGCTCCGACAAGCATATCGCGCAAACCGCCTCAGTCCCCGCCAAATCCATCCCCTCCCGGTAAATCCGCGACGGAATTTCCACCCTCCGATCCGCCGGCGTCTCAATTCGCCGCCGGCGTCTCCGTACGTAGTGCAGACTTATGATATAGCGTATGCAGATGTTGAAAGCTAGGGCGAATATTATTGCACAGACGAGGAAGGCGAGGACTAAGGCCGTGTTGATCTTAAAATCCCTGGAATTGGAGTACGGCCACCACGGACAGTTGTTAAGGTTGCAGCTGGAGGGCGGCGGAGGCGGCGCTGCGAGCGACCGTGTGGATGCCGGTGGTGGCGATGATGATTGATTGAAGACTTCCGCCTTTACGCTGGCCGAAGGAAATCGTCTCATTATTCGATATTGGGATTTTATTTTGAAATGAAGTTGGGCTGATATTATTTCTATTTTATTTGGTTTTTTATTTAAAAAATAAACAAAAAAATCTGTTTAGCTTTAAAGTGGCGGGCCCTCCTCAATCTTTTAGGCGGCAGGTCAAAAGTTAAATACATTTACCTAAATAGCCAATTCTTCCCCAACAATAATACTCCATTCGTTTTTTTTTTAACTTCACCCATCCTGCACTACACGCAATCCAATGCACATTTTCAATCATCAATATCTCATATTATATATAAGTAAAAATTATAAAAAATTGATATTATAAAACTACGCGATTAGACGAATCCAACAACATCTCACTTGACTATGTTTTATCTTATATAACTATGATAAAAAGATGAATCAAAGTTACTTAATGAATTGTTTCTACTATTTAAAGGGAGAAGATAAAAAAACGGAGGGAGTACCCAAAAAGTAGGTACTTAGGGGATTCACTTACTATTATATTTATTATACCATTTATATTTTAATTTATCAATTATAAAAAATAATTTAATTTTAAATAAATAATAAAACACATACTCCCTCCGTCCCATATTTATCTTCTTACTTTCCGTTTTTGGACGTCCCACATTTATCTTCCTACCCCAAAAAGGGAATTTTTTTTTACTAAAATGTCCCTACATGTCCATATATTTACAGAAAAACCAATCCTTAATTTTACTAACAATTGCATTACAAGACAAAAAGAGACAAATTTACCCCTCAAAAAGTACACATGAAAATAATAAAATACAACTTCCTTAAACTCCGTATCTACAGTGTCGAAGAAGATAAATATGGGACGGAGGGAGTAATATTTTTCAATTATTTTAATTATTTAACATTTTAAATTATTTTAAATAAATAACTCCAAATAATACTTTAATTTTTGAATAAATAATAATAATAAATAATTTCAGCTATTTTAATTATTTGATATTTTAGAAGTTAAGATAATTATTTTGAGTATTTAAATTTTGTATTCATAGTTAGCATTTTGGACATATAGGTTATCATTTTGTATAAATAGGTTAGGATTTTAGACATATAGGATTATTATATTTTGTAAGCATTTTCTGCATATAGGTTAACATTTTGAATACATAGAATAACATTTTGCATATATAGGTTAACATTCGGATATATAGGTTAGCATTTTGAACATAGATGTTATTTTCTGTAAGCATTTTTTGCGTATAAAGTAGATATTAATTTTGAATACATAAGATTTAGATTTTTGCTTATAGGTTAACACTTTAGATACATAGATTAGCATTTTGGACATATAAGTTATTATTATACCATTTATATTTTAATTTATCAATTATAAAAAATAATTTATTTTTTAATAAATAATAAATAATTAATATTTTTTCAATTATTTTAATTATTCAATATTTTAAATTATTTTGAATAAATAACTCCAAATAATATTTTAGAATATTTATATTACATAAAACATGAAAAATACAAATTCAAGCCAAACATAATAGGGAAAAAACATGAATGCAACGATAAATAGTTCGCAAAGGCTAATTAGTATATAACTAATTATTTGTGGATCGTGCCCAAAGATGCTCAATTAAATCCTGTCGAAGTTGGAAATGTTTCTGCTTATCTCGTAGTTGAACACCTCTCCTGACGTAGTCACTGAATGTTCCAATTGGAAGCACTCTTTGTGCAGGCGGAGTTGAATAGTTGGGATCGTCTGACCAATCTTCGGCTTCATTTCCTTCATCTTCAATGATCATGTTATGCAATATAATGCAAGTTAACATTATACCAAAAACGACTTGGACCTTTAATCATTGCCCAACGAGCTTGAAGCACTCCAAATGCCCGTTCGACATCTTTTCTAGCAGCCTCTTGCATTTCCTTGAAATGCCTCCTCTTTGGATCCTGAGGACATTGAAAGCTTTTTACAAAAGTAGACCACTCTGGATAGATTCCATCGGAAAGATAATATCCTTGATTATATTGCTTGCCATTTATTGTAAAATTAACGGGTGGGGCACACCCTTGCAGAGTATCCGTGAACAAAGGAGATTGGTTGAGCACATTTATGTCGTTGTTGGATCCTGCTACCCTAAAGAAGGCATGCCATATCCATAAATATGCAGAGGCAACCGCTTCAAGCATGATTGTTGGGAAACCATGATCACCTCGTGTGAATTGACCTTTCCAAGCAACCGGACAATTTCTCTAAGGCCAATGCATGCAATCAAGGCTCCCCAACATTCCATGAAATCCATGTCTTTGTTCGTGCATTTGAAACAAACGTTGACAATCCTCGGCATCAGGCTTCCTGAAGTAGTGTTCGCCAAATAGTTCAATTACACAACGACAAAAATTAAAGAGACACTCTATGGCAGTTGTTTCGGAAACACGTAGGTACTCATCCCAATGGTCAGGCCGGTCCACCATATGCCAGTTGACGAATCGCCACCGTGCACTTTTGTAGTGGAGAGAACCCCTTTTTACCAGCTCCATCGACCCTCCATTGAAAATACTCATTGTGCGACTCCAGTGCTTCAACTATGCGCAAGAACAATTCTCTTGACATACGAAAACGCCGACGAAACGTATGACTACCGTATATTACTATATTGGATCTTCAGAGAAATAGTCATTGTAAAACCTTGCATGACATGCCTCACGATCTCGATCCACATAACTTCTTCGCTTTCTACTACCGCCAGCCGAAGTTGTGGCACCGCCAAGTAACTCTTTTTTTTCTAAGCAACGATAATACTTCATTCTCACTCGTATCATCAAGCAAGAACTCAAGATCACTACCACACAGAATTTCTTCATCAGATGAATAAGAAGATGAAGACATTTTTTTTCTTAAATGAAGGTAACTGATATGATGCAATTTTGGACAAGTGGATGTTTTGAGGTGAGAAGTGCAACAAATAGAATGAGTCCTTTTATAGACTTCAATTTCACAAGATAAGGGTTAGTATTATAACGGCTAGTTTTATAACGGATACTTTTCTAACGGCTAGTTTCATAACGGATACTTTTATAACAGCTAGTTTCATAACGGATACTTTTATAACAGCTAGTTTCAGAACGGATAGTTTCATAACGGTTAGTTTTGTAATGAATACGTTTTCATTAATTTAAGTAACATTATATTATATTAAAAGTAAATTTAAAATAAAAAATTATAAAAAAAAATACACAACAAGAAAAATCCAGTTTAGCGACCGAAAAATTCGGTCGCTAAGCCTCAAAATTCGGTCGCTAACAGGGTTAGCGACCGAATTCGCGACCGATTTTTTTCGGTCGGTAAAAGCTTTGTCGAAAAACTTCTACCGACTAAAAAAATTTTCGGTCGGATTTTCGCGACCGAAACTGCGACCGCGTTTTTCGGTCGCTAATTTCCGCGACCGAAAATTTAAATTTTATTTATTAATTTTTATTTAGCGACCGAATTAAATTGCGGTCGCGAAATATAGCGACCGAATTAGCGACCGCATATTTCGGTCGCTAAATAAGTCCCAAATTTGAGAAAAAATTGTTCCCAGGAGGGCTCGAGCCCACAACCTCATCATCATCATCCCCAGCCCTAACCACCTGTACCAACCCTCCGAATCACCAATGAAATCCTGCCACATATGATATATTTTAATTCCTCCCCAAGTGTGTTGAAGAGGGATTCGAACCAAGGTCCTGTTGACCTCCCACGCGCGCGCATGCCATTCGGCTACTCACAATTTCATGTCATCTTATGCAATGTGTTATATATATAATATATATTTGTATAAATGTGTAAATTAATAATTTAAATAATAAAATAAAAAAATTATATGAGTTAAATAAATAATTGAATAATTGATTAAATAAATAAAATATAAAATTAAATTAAATGGATCAAATTAATTAAATCACTAATAAAATTCAAAAAACCTGAAATCAATATTATTAAATATTAATTAAACTAAAAACTTTTAATTATAAAAATATTAAATTCAATAATTAAAATTAAAAATTACATATTAAATCCAACATTAATTAAATTAAATATTAAATAAAATTTAATATATAAATATAAAATAAATTAAAAGAAAATTTAATTCAGGAAAAATAATTAAAATTAAAAAGATTAAAAAAATAATTAAAATAAAATAAACAAAAAAATAAAATTATGTAAAAAGATTTGCGACCGAATTTTCGGTCGCGAATTCGGTCGCTAGTTTGTGACTGAATATTTTCGGTCGCTAATTCGGTCGGTAACGTATATTTGAAAAGATTTTTTTAAAAAAAATAAAAAAAATTGGAAATTGGATTAGCGACCGAAACTTTCGGTCGCTATTTCGGTCGCGGATTGGATTTCAGTCGCCAGGTAGCCACCAAATGCGTTGCGGTCGCTATTTCGGTCGCTAAATTGCGACAGAAAATTTCGGTCGCTAATTCGCTCGGCAAAGTAGCGACAGAAAAGTTCGGTCGCTAATGCGGTCGGTAATAGAGACCAAAAATTTTCGGTCGCGAATTTCGGTCGCTAAACTGACTTTCTCTTGTAGTGATAACTATTGAAGGTATTATAGAACAAAATAACTAAATAAAAAGAAATAAAACGAATTACTTTCCGTTTATAAAACGAATTTAAAATTACTAAAAATATTACAACATAACAAAAGTAAAACGATTACAATATTATAACATAACAAAATAACTGAAATATTACAACATAAACAGAAATAGAAACGGAAACACGTCAAATAATTTTTCAAACCTAAATTCCCCACTTCTTAATTTTTTTCTACTACCCTCATGTGAAATTGCAGTTGATCTTCTGTCATGTTCGAGGTATCTTTCATCATTATTTTCCACTCTTTATTAGTGGCAATAGTCTCTTGAGCAGCAGCAATAGTAGATAGCGTCTCCAACTTTATCTTATTTTGTTCTTCCAAAACCAGAATCTTTTCATCAATAAGACCGAAATTTTCTCCGGCATTGGATGTGGTTGCTTTCCCTTTTCCCGACTTCATTCGCCTTGTTGCGTTCCTCCCCATTGGGCGCGGGCGTTCCGACCAAGGTTGCTATCCAGCACTTGTGTCAGTATTTAAATTTACAACACACTCTCCAGATACCGAGAGTTTGGTTTTCTTTGAGCCGCCGATTATCAACTTTGGGGTCCGCAAACTTCGGGTGGTCTTTTAAAACATGCCAAGTACTCATATGAACAAAGTCCGAACCATATTTCGCATTGTATTGAACCTTCGCCTTCTCTATGATATCTGCATCACTGCAACCACTCCCCCAAGCCTTCTTCTCCTGATTATAACAGCCACAAAATTGTTTCACCTGTTTTTGTAGTGTATAATAATGTGTCTTCAACACAGTGTGAAACCTAAATACTGCTTTCCTTGGAAGTCCCTTGTTGTACAGCTCAGCAATCCGGACCCACATTTGATCTCCTTTTTGATCGTTTCCGACAATAGGATCCTCACTAATATCGACCCAACAACTCGCCAGGAAGGCATTTTCTTCGTGGGAGTATGTTTTCTTTGTGAAGTAGTATTCGTTGGAGGATCATCAACATCATCAAAATCAGCAGCCATATTTATCTGCTCAAGACCTGTAGGAAAAAATTGCGAAAAGAAAGGAGATGAACGTTGAGAGTTCGGAGTTGGAGTGTCTTTGTTTTTGCCCGAACCATCAGTACTAGGCATTTTTGAAGAATTTGTACCCATTGTTGGACGAAATCCGTATTGAGGAGGTACCATGTAAGGAAATTGAAATGGATACATAAAAGGAAATTGAGGTGGATACGGATTGGGTAGAGTATTACTACCTTCAGGAAAGGAAAAGCCGGAAATTGAGTTGGAAAATTTTGGGGGAAATTGGGATTTTGAAAGTTGGGAAAGGGCGAGCGAAAATTGTTATTTGGGGGCGACGAATTTTCACCGGAATTTAAAGAATTGAACCATTGCATCCATGAATCTTTATCCATATTTTGGAGAAGAGAAGAAATAGAAAGTAAAGAAATAAAAATTGAGAATATGAGATGAATGAAAAATTATGAAGTTTGGAGTATTTATACTGGAAAATAAGAAGAAAAAAATTTTAAAATTTACTACAACGGCTACAAAAATAATGACTATAAAACAAACGGTTCTAAAATATTTTTTAAAAGAATTAAATTTTATGCAAAAAACTATCCGTGGGAGGCTTGGAGCATTTGCTAAAAAATATTGAAAAAAAAAAATTTCAATAAACGGTCACATGCAAATATTATTAAGAAAAAAGAAAAAAAAAAGAAAGAAAAGCTGCGCAGCAGCATTGGGGCCCACTAGAAAAATATTTTTTTACTCCCTTGATTTCCGTGCATAATGGGTAGCTAAACAGTTACCCAATTTAAATTCCTTCAGCCCTCTCAACAATGAAATACCCACCTTCACAGGTTTTTAGGCTCTCATGTCATTAAATTCCTGCACGTTGGGGATGGCCTTACTATACATAGATTGTAGAATTATGTCTTTTATATATGGGTTAGAAGATAATTAATACTTCCTATGTCCCACGTAACATGTTCTATTTTCTTTTTTGGCACTGTTCATTGTTCAGATTTGACTCAATGTTATTATAAGTATATATTTGGAAAAAATAATCGAATTGGGTTTTGTTAGAATCGTATGATCATGTATTTTTATAATATATATTTTACATATTTTTCAATATACATATTTTGAGATATTAACGATTGAAAAAGTGCATTGGATTGTGTGCAGAAGTCAAACAAGACAAGTTAAATGAGATAGATGAAGTACTATATTAAATTAATATTTTAATAATACCGAAATCTTACCTAAAAAATTCAGATTCGAACTATATGCACCTCAATTTTGCACTATAAATTGCTAACGCCTAACGGCCTCAAGAGTATTTACCAAACGTCTCAAGAGCTCTACCAAACATCTAGTAATATATAGTTGCATTCTTGCCGCTTGTAACTGTTCTCCTTAAATAAATTATGCAAGTCAACAATTGAAGATGAGCGATTGATCTAGTGGTCAAATTCTCTAATTCTCAACCTTTAAGTTAGAATTTAGGGTTCGGTTCCTGACTCGACTCCCTATTTCATTAAATTTTTTTCTTTGTAATTTGTGTGGCAAAACAATGAAAACCGCATGAAAATTAGCACACAATGCAAGTTCAAATCTCCAGCATATATTAAACACAATTATTTGGGTTCTTGTTCTTATTTCTGATTATTCAAGGACTGGTAAAATATAATCGTTGCAGCCGAGTTGAATTTTAATAGCACTAAAAACAGGAAAACTAGTACATGATATTGATAATCAATAGTACATAACACATAACTTCAGAGTTAATTATAGTATCCATTAATAAGAACCGGATAGAATGAGCGCAATGGCCTGCAGAAGCTCGGCATGGCGATTAAGATTCTTATTATCATCCCCAAGGGGAATAAATTTCCCCGGCGCGAAACTAAATGCCTGATCACAACTCGCCGCATCCTCCATCACTATGTTGGCCGCCGTATTCACGTCCCGATATTGTCGGGCCTTGAGCTTCTCCTTCCCTGCAGACAAAGCACTAGAAGCTGCGCTGTAATAATTCGAGCAGAGGCTGTACACAGCTTTGACGTTGGGATCACTTTCTTGGGACAACAGGGTTTGGATCTTGGCACTTTGTCCCCGCGGCAGTCTCCGATGTTTTATCGATCACTACTTGGCCGATGTCCTGCAAGCTTGCATCGCGATAAGGTTGTAGCAAATCTGCGCACCATTTCTTGTCGAGGGATTCTTTGCAAAGTTCTTCGATAGGGTATGCTTATTGTGGTTTGAATAAAAACGGAAACAAGGAAGAGGAGCAGTAAGGGAGAATGGGATTGGAGTGATGAAGCCATGGATTTGGGACCGGAAGAATTGGGAGAAAATAGTAAGTAGTAGTGGAGTAGTACATGTTTTTATAGGTGTTATTATGGAATTGATGATAGCACCTAGTAATTAATAAAATATGGAAGTCAAATGGGGAATATAATCCAATGCTTATCGAATTCTTTCTTACCATTACTATATATTTTTGTATGTCTATCCGTTCAATGGCAAAAAACTTAATTTTATGCCAAATAAGTATAATGTTAATGTAAATACTAACATGTTCTTGGTATCCACAAGAGGTGTGTTGTGATAACTATTTTATGGAAAAAATTTAAATGGTGCAAGTTTTTTTTTTTTTTTTTGGATGAGCAAATGGTGCAAGTTAGGTATATAATAACCCATATATATTCGAATTTATTACTATTATATAGAAATTTATTTACATAAATTCAATAATTATAATATTATTTTAGTAATAAATTAAATAATTAAATGTATATATCATTAACAACTTCATTATTACAAAAAATGAAGATGAATAAGCAAAATAATTCAGGACAGTGCTAGTTTGAATTTTATTGCATTTGCAAATTACTTTTGTTTTTTTTTTTTAAAAAAAAAATTACATTCTAGCTATTTACTATTATTTACACAGAATAAAAAGTTATAAATTTACCATAACAAAAGTTGTTTGCACAAAATATTAACAGTATAATACAAAACTTTATTGTAACAATTAGAACTAAAACTAGTACAGTGTGAAATTTGATTTCCAGCACGAATTTCATCCACGGAATAGTACCTCGTACCCGCAAGTAATCGATCAATCATGGAAGTAAAAAGGGCTTTGATTTCTCTAAAGTCAATATACATAGGTATATGCACACAACCCTCTTCAAGTAAATTAATGAAAAAAAAAAAAAGAAAAAAAAAATCAGACAACATTCACACAAAGACAAGAAACAACCAGGTGGTTCCATGATTCAACGGTCAATGCCTTCAATCTTGTCCTCAACCTCCGAGTAGAGCTGTCGGAGGCGGTCGATGTTCTCCGCCGACGTGTCCCAGTATCCACGGCCATTGGCCTCGAGGAATGTCTGAACCAGCTTCCGGAAGGAGTTGGGGTTCGTGTTT